>VDFB02281492.1:58708287-58898294 GCA_007258455.2 Sequoia sempervirens
GCATGGAAAGGGGGAGCATGATGGTGTAGGAGCATGCATGAAAAAAACATTAGCACGAGAAGAGTTAAAGTATAAAGACAGTGCAAAGTTGACAGATGCAAGTTCAATCATCGAGTGGTGTAATGCTTCGATGGGTCCAGGTAATGAAGGTACGTCTTTAGTTCATAGATTTTTTTGGTTGATGGATAATACTAACATTGCACCATATGAGGATTGTTGTACACTAATAGGATCGAGTGAGCTACACTCTTTCCTTAGTTGAAAAGCAGGTTCATGGAGTATCGATACATGTAAGATGACATGCTTTTGTTATTCATGTACAATGCAAGCCTGGAATGATTGTGAGTCAGGGGAGTGGGTTGACAAATGGTTGACAAGTTATCTTACCCCACTTCACACATATCGCCCTTCGACGAAATTGGAATTAACACAGAAAGAATCATCGGTCGACTTTGACCACGTATCAGATCTAGTTCAACCAGGTAATATATCTACTTGCACTTAGTTTTTCAAATTCCATATTGTTGTCTTACTTGGTACTGTATTTGTAATGTTGACTAATTTTGAGTGATTTTATGCACATATCAATGCAGGGCATGTTTATGCAGTTATTGTAGATGAAGAAAACGAAGAGGGAATAGACTATTACTTGTGTCGTTGTGTTGAGGCTAAAAATAAACTGGAAGCCCCAACTTTATAGATGGAGAAAACATCGAATACCCTACAAGCTCAGTTGTTGTTACTGGAACATGGCTTAGAAGGTACCCACATAAGAGTGTTAAACATTGGCTATTTGAGGACTTTGACACGCATCGTAAGATTCTTCATTACTCAAACCTTTTTGTGGCATCCAATGTTCGTTTGAGCAAATATGGGCGAAAACCTTTGAACAAGACCTTGTGGAAGGTCCGTGAGTCTGACCATGAGGCAATACTTGACACAATAAAGAGTAGAGCAGATCCAGATGGTTCATTAGATTAATTTGTAAGTATATGCACAATGGTTCTTATTAATTTATACTTGTATCCATGTTAATTTGTTTGATGCCAATGCTATCATGTCTTATTTTACTTTGCGTATCTGTAAGTAACCCGATAAACATTGAATGGTGTCCCTTTGCAGAAAATGCTGATTTATGAGCCATCCAAGAGAATCTCAAGCATAAAAACAATGCAACATCCCTATTTTGATTATCGAGCGAAATCTCAATTATGATTTTCAACCATTACAAAAGTGTGTACGAAGCTTGGTGAGGGAATTTCAAGTTATTCATTTGAATTTAACCTTATTGTGAGCACCTATGATGAAGACATTATAGGAGAATCTCAAATTTCAAGATATTCTAGATTCATGAGAGGTGTTGTGTGCAATAGGTATCTTGGAACTCGTAGTGAAGATGTATGAGCAAGAGTGACTAAGTTGACAGACTGCCATGCCTATCTATAAGTGCCTTCCATCTATTTTCATTTCATTTCTATTTTGGACATGATTTGTTTCTTTTTATTCTTTTACTTTGCCTATCTGTAACTAAACTAGTAAAAATTGATTGGTCTCTCCTTGCAGAAAATGCTGATTTTGGAGCCATCGAAGAGAATCTCAGCCAAAAAAGCAATGCAACATCCTTATTTTGACGATCTTGACAAATCTCAATTTTTATTTCAAGCCATTATAAAAGAGTGTGCGAAGCTTTGTGAGGGAATCTCAAGTTTCTCATTTGAAGTTAACCTCTAAATGAGAACCTATGATGTAGACATTATAAGAGAATCTTGAATGTATGAGTGACATTGTAAAATATTTGTGAGAATAGAGTACCTTAGGCATTGTAATGAGATTTACTTGTAATGACATTTACTAAAATAATGAAATTTGGTGTAGGGGCACCAAGGTTATTGAGCAAATTTGGTTCACGGAAATCTTTTAAGTTAGTTTTGTGTTATGAGTTTTGTCAATTGAATAAGGTCATAACACATCCACAATTGATTTATAATGTAATAAGTCATGTTAGTTACAAAAAGAACAGTTAGGCATGATTGGAAAGACGTATAATCATTTGTAAAGGCTATTTAAAGCCTCTTGAAGGCTATTTAAGTCAATATTTGTATTTGTAGCCTTTTGAAGGAACTTTTTGAATATGGTTGTAAATGTACTATTAGTGAGATTGAGATTGTTAACCTTCAGAGAGCAGTAGTATTTATGTTGATAAAATTTCCTTTAGATGCAAGGATTCAAAGCACATCAACCATGTGGTACAAATGATTAAATCCTAGAGATGATCTGTAGCAATGGAAGAGTCTGAAAAGGAAGAGAGAGCTCCACTGGTGACTCAAGAGAAACTTTAGTGATGCATAGTGAAGGTGGAGAAGACTCAAACAAATCAGATTTTAGTAAATCAACAACCTTTGTTTTTTCATTTGGCCATCTTGGAACAACTAACAACAAAAATGCTTCAAAATTGAAAAATTTGGCTTAAATTTTAGAGAATGCCTCTCAAGGACCATCTCATCATCAATATAGCATCTACTCAAACCCCCAACACCATTCCCAAGCCAAACATACAAGGTTTCTTTGCAATTTCTTGGATATCCTTCAAACTGCCTTGCAAAAAGGCTAGAAAATTAGCCCTATTTTACAAACAAACTGCTCTTTACACTTCTTGTAACCCCACAAGCTCTTGGAAAGTCATCAAATAGGTCACAAAACTCCCAATTCCATAGGTTTTAGAAAAGCACTCAAAAACTAAGCCATAATTGATTAAAACCCTGAATTTTCTAACAAATACATAGGGTTTTTAGCATCTCACAACTCCAAGGCCTTCCAAACCTCACCAAAGCATCAAACAAGTCTTTTAGGGTCTACACACACATAATAAACCTTCACCTAGACTTTAGACTCAATAGATCTCAAAAACATCACTTTGGTTCCTCCATTTCAAGCCAAAATATGATATTCTCAACCTAAAACAACATCACCAGCCCTATAAACGCCTTACCATTATTAAAAGAGTTAAGGAAACTTGAAAACAACACATTTTAAACCTTTCCTCTAAGTCACAATTCAACATAGAAGGAGGAAGGGCTCCATCACAAAAAATAAAGTAAACTTAGACCCTGCTGGTATGTACAGGCTGAATAAAGAAAAATGGATTTTCCTTTCACTAAAACAACCAAAGGTGTATCAAAATAGATTGGTCTATTAGACCTTATTCAAGAAAAAAAGACCTCAACATACTAACATTTACCAACTGTCCTCCCAATTTACCATCAAACAATCACAAATTGAGGGTGAGGTGTGGGTGCTCCTGCACCATTCAACTTTCAAAAACAAAGTCAATTAGGCTGGAAGATGTCTGGATCGAGCTAGCATTTGGTGGAAGAAGAAGAAAGATGACTAGAACTCTAGAGGCCCACCATACTAGATTTTGGTATTGAACCATGAGAGTAGAAGAGAGATTTGATATCATGTATCAAAACATTAAGCATGCATTATTCCAACCAACGGAGAAGGAGATGATTACTTTGCTTCATTTTCATTTGCATAAGCATATCAAGGCATGGGAACCAAGAAGACAAAGGATGTCCATTTTTATGTGGAGGTAATGTATGTGGTCCAAAATTTAGGAGGGTCAAGAAGGTCAATGCATGATCTTGATGAAATTGAGGAAGAACAACAAGAGAGGGATAGGAAAAATAAAATCAATACAGAGTTTCAAGGTTTTGTCAAGTGAGTAAGAGAGCTATGGGAGCAACCTCATCTAAAAGATTCTAAACTAGACTTTGATATGTACCATTTAGAGAGCTTGGTCTTCATGGAGTTAACCTTGAGAGAGTAGGACTTGGGAAAAAGGAATTTGATATGGCTATTTCTTTCAAAGACTTTAAGTGGGATGTACTTCGCATTGACACCATTCCTCAATCTTCACTTGATGACATCAAGGAATGGATGAAATCCATGGTTATAAAGTATTATGAAAGTAGAATGAACTTGTACTAGCAGCCAATTTTGAAGACTATTATTGATGATTCAAAGCACATCAACCATGTGGTATAGATGATTAAATCCCAAAGATGATTTGTAGCAATGAAAGAGTTTGAAAAGGCAGAGAGAGCTACATTGGTGACTCAGGAGAAAGTTTAGCTTTCAAAAAACAAAGCCAATTAGCTTGGGAGATGTGTGGATCAAGCCAACATTTGGTGAAAGAGGAAGAAAGATGATTAGAACTCTGGAGGCCCACCATACTGGATTTCGATATTCAACCATGAGAGCAGAAGAGAGAGTTGATATCATGTATCAAAACATTAAGCATGCATTCTTCCAGCCAATGGAGAAGGAAGTGATTACTTTGTTTCATTTTCATTTGCATAACCATATCAAGGCGTGGGAACCAAGAAGACCAAGGATGTCGAGTTTTATGTGGAGGTAATGGATGTGGTCCAAAATTTAAGATGGGCAAGAAGGTTAATGTATGATTGTTAACCTTGAGAGAGTATTTATGTTGAGGAAAGTTCCTTTAGATGCAAGGATTCAAAGCACATCAACCACATGTGGTACAAATGATTAAATCCTAGAGACAATCTATAGCAATGAAAGAGTTTGAAAAGGAAGACAGAGAAACACTGGTGACTCGAGAGAAACTTCAACTTTCAAAAACAAAGTCAATTAGGCTAGCAGACGTGTGGATCGGGCCAACATTTGGTGGAAGAGGAAGAAAGATGACTGGAACTCTGGAGGCCCACCATACTGGATTTTGGTATTCAACCATGAGAGAAGATGAGAGCTGATATCATGTATCAAAACATTAAGCATGCATTCTTCCAGCCAACGGAGAAGGAGATGATTACTTTGCTTCATTTTCATTTGCATAAACCATATCAAGGCATGGGAACCAAGAAGACCAAGGATGCCAAGTTTTATGTGGACGTAATGGATGTGGTCCAAACTTTAGGAGGGACAAGAAGGTTGATGTATGATTGGTGCAGGAGCACCATGCAATAGGTTTTGTTCATCAAGGAAAATAAGGAGTAGAATATCATCAATTTACTAAAACTGGCCCGAACTTGTACATTTGAAGGTTTTGAGTCAATAAAAATGGATTTTTGACCCATTCCTCTTTCTGTAGCCTCTGTAACTTGAGGAATGGGTCTGCACTAACATTATTAAGGTGTGGGAATGATGTGTTTGTGTTGGGGAGGTCTAAAAGTGATATGGGTGTGAAATCCATGTGTGTAAAAGTGAGTATTCTTTAAGAAAAAGGTGGTTTTGAATAGTTAAATTATGTTTTTGTGTAGGGAAGCATTATTTTATGTTTTTTTGAGCTTGTGTAGGGTATCACAAACTTGTTTGAGTAATTTATAGGTTGTGGTTAGCTTTGGAAGTATCATTTTCAATAAACCCCTAGGGTTTAGGCTACAATAGAGGGTTTTGTGGTTTACCCATTGTACTTTGGTATAAATGAGATCTAATTGTGGATTTTGAGGTTTTGATACCTTATAATTTCTGCCCCAAGAGTTGGTAAGGTTTGGATAAGTTTAGAGTATAGACCCTTTGTTCAACTGGATCGATCCCTTAAGGGTCCAAAGGGAAAAATGGCTGCAAACTTCAGCATGAGTTTACTCGGACACCGTGATGCTTAGAAACTTCTCGTTTGATCTGATGTGATCATGTTAGGCATCTCTACAATAAACTCTCTCAATTTTTGTTATCTCAAAGTGGTTTTCCTGTGGTGTCCAGTTTTCAATTGATGAAAAAAGTGTCAAATGAAAGCAGTGAAAAGTTGCAAAGTGGTGCAACATTCATTCTACAACTCGTGTGACCAAAAAAAATGTTCCCACACATTTGAATAGGCATGTTTATGTTAGGCATGGTCATCTTTCGCACCCAAACATGCGGAATCGCTCTGAACTATGTTCAACCAGATCAATCCCTTATTGGTCCAAAGGGAAAAATGGTTGCAAACTTCAACATGAGGTTACTCAGACACTGTGACGCTTAAAAAATTATCATCTGATCCTATGGGATCATGTTGGGCCCCTCTACAATTACCACTCTCAGTTTACATTATCTCAGAGTTGTTTCCCGTGGTGTCGAAGTTTCAGTTGATGAAAAAAGTGTCAAATGGAAGTAGTAGGAAGTTGCAAAGTGGTGCAACTTTCGTTCTGCAACTCATGTAACCAAATAGACTGTTTCAACACATTCGAATAGGAATGTTTACGCTAGGCATGGTCCTCTTTCACACCCAAACATGCAGAATCACTTCGAGCTACGTTCAACTAGATCAATTCCTTAAGGCTCCAAAGGGAAAAATGGCTGCAAACCTCAACATGAGGTTATTCAAACACCGTGATGCTTGAAAACTTCTCGTCTAATCCCATGGGATCATGTTGGGCCCCTCTACAATAACCTCTCTCAGTTTTCATTATATCGAAGTGGTTTTCCCGTGGTGTCTAGATTTTAGGTTATGGAAAAAGTGTCAAATAGAAGCAGTGAAAAGTTGCCAAGTGGTGCAAATTTTGTTTTGCAGCTTGTGTGACTAAACGAACCATTCCAACGCATCCGAATAGGCATGTTTACGCTAGGAAAGGTCCTCTTTTGCACCCAAACACGCAGAATCGCTCCGAACTACATTCAACCGGATCGATCCCTTAAGGGTCGAAAGGGCAAAATGGCTGCAAACTTTAGCATGAGGTTACTCGGACACCGTGATGCTTAGAAATTTTTTGTCTAATCATATGGACCGTGTTGGGCCCCTCTACAATAATCTCTCTTGGTTTACGTTATCTCGGAGTGGTTTTCCCGTGGTGTCGAAGTTTTAGTTGATGAAAAAAGTGTCAAATGGAAGTAGTGGAAAGTTGCAAAGTGGTGCAACTTTCGTTCTGCAACTCATGTGACCAAATGAACTATTCTAACACACCTGAATAGGAATTTTTACACTAGGCATGGTCATCTTTCACACCAAAACATGTGGAATCACTCCGAGCTATGTTCAACCGGATCAATCCCTTAAGGGTCCATAGGGAAAAATTGCTGCAAACTTTAGGATGAGGATACTCGGACACCGTGATGCTTAGAATCTTCTCGTCTAATCCCATGGGATCATGTTGGGACCCTATACAATAACCTCTCTCAGTTTTTGTTATCTCAGAGTGGTTTTCCCATAGTGTCCAGATTCCAATTGATGGAAAAAGTGTCAAATGGAAGCAATGGAAAGTTGCAAAGTGGTGCAACTTTCGTTCAACAACTCATGTGACCAAACAGACTGTTCCAATGCATTCAAATAGGTATGTTCATGCTAGGCATGGTCCTCTTTCTCACCCAAACACGCTGGTTTGGCCAAATTTTTTTGGAGGGGGGTTCAGTTTGTTTTGGGTTCGTTGGTACAAAAAACATGTAAAAACAAAATATATATCTATGCAACCTAGAAGCATGAATTAGGATTAGAATATCACATATCATCATATAAACAAAAAAATCACCATAAACTTGAATTTCATTTAAAACAAAAAAATTGGCAAAAAAAAAAAGTGTATATAACCTGCAAAAAAATGTGAATAAAATCACACTGATTTTCACGTGAAAAAAACCATGAGACCATAGCTTCTTGCTTACTATTATGCTTTGATAGATTTTTTCCAAGCATCCATAGCTTGTTTGAAAGTAATTTTTTAGGATTTTAGCCATAGCAGCAAGGTAGTGAATTGTTTGATAAATGTTTGGTAGAAATGTATGAAAAATGTGGTAGCATAGACAAGGCAGTGAACTGTTTGAAAAAATGCTTCAAAGAAATGTGGTCTCATGGTGATGGAATGGCATGACGAATGCCATGAAAAACAAATTGCTATGGATTTTCATGGCATACCACCACCACTGAGACCAAATTTCTTTGAGGCTTTTATTCAAACAGTTCGTTGCCTTGTCTATGCTATTCCTTATTATTATGCTTTGATAGATTTTTCCAAGCATCCATAGCTTGTTTGGAAGCACCTATTTTAGGCTTTTAGCCATAGCAGCAAGGAGGTGAACTATTTCATAAAATGCTTTGGTAAACATGTATGAAAAATAGACAGGTTGAACCTGCTTGAAAATGTTCAAAGAAATGTGGGATTCATGGTGATGGAAGGCTGACGAAGTCGCCGCGACAAGAAAATTGCTATGGATTTTCATGGAATTCCACCACCATTGAGACCACATTTCTTCAGGCTTTTATTCAAACAAGCTTCATGCCTTGTCTATGCTATTAGTTTTATTAAATTATGCTTTGATAGATTTTTTCCAAGCATCCATACTTTTTTTCGAAGCACCTATTTTAGGATTTTAGCCATAGCAACAAGGAAATGAACTATTTGATAGAATGCTTTGGTAAACATGTATGATAAATGTAGTAGCATAGACAAGGAAGCAAACCTGCTTTCAAAAAATTCCTCAAAAGAAATGTGGTCTCACAGATGGAATGGCACACCTAATGCCATGACAAGGGTTGTCATAGATCTACTCACTGTTGAGATCATTTTGAGGCTTTTATTAAAACAGCTCATGTCTTTGTCTATGCTATTGCTTATTATTATGCTTTGATAGATTTTTTCCAGTTAATTCATAGCTTGTTTGAAGCACCTATTTTAGGATTTTAGCCATAACAGCAAGGGGAGGTGAACTATTTGATAAAATGCTTTGTAAACATGTATGAAAATGGTAGTATAGACAAGGCAGTTGAATCATTTGAAAAATGCCCCCAAACAAATGTGGTCTCTATTCTCATGGAATGCCATGACTTAATGCCATGACAAGCAAATTGCTATGGATTGTCATGGTATCTCCACCACCATTGAGACCACATTTTGAGGCTTTATTCAAACAAATTGCCTTGTCTATGCTATTGCTTATTAAATTATGCTTGATAGATTTTTTCCAAGCATCCATAGCTTGTTTTGAAGCACCTATTTTAGGATTTTAGCCATATCAACAAGGAAGTGAACTGTTTGATAAAATGATTTGGTAAACTTGTATGATAAATGTAGTAGCATAGACAAGGCAGCTGTAACTATTTAAAAAATGCCTCAAAAGAAATGTGGTCTCATGGTGATGGAATGCCATGAAAATCCATATAGCTTGTTTGAAAGCACCTATTTTATGCTTTTAGCCATAGCAGCAAGGCAATGAACCTGCTTGATAAAATGCTTTGATAGACATGTATGAAAATGTGTTAGCATAGACAAGGCAAGTGAACTCTTTGAAAAAATGCCTCAAAGAAATGAGGTCTCATGGTGATGGAATGCCATGACATCAAAGTATTTGATTGTCATGGCATTCCATCACCATGAGACCTCATTTCTTTGAGGCTTATTTTTGAAGAGTTCACTGCCTTATCTATGATATTGCTTACTATTATGCTTTTGATATATTTTTTTGAAGCATCCATAGCTTGTCCAAAAGAACTTGTTTTAGGCTTTCAACCATAGCAACAAGGTAGTGAACTATTTGACAAAATGCTTTGGTAGACATGTATCAAAAATGTGGTAGTATAGACAAGGCAGTGAATTGTTTGAAAAAATGCCTCAAAGAAATGTGGTATCATAGAATGCCATGACAAGCAAATGCAATTGGAGCTGCTTCTAGTTATTAGTTATGCAATGTGAAGTAATTGCATAACTCTTAGGTTGACTTTGTAAAAACTATATTGTAATTGAAATTTTGTCATCTATCAACATCTAGTTATTAGTTATGCAATGTGAACAATGCTTTGAGTTTGAAATATGTGCAATGTAATGTAATCAATGATAAGGAATATAAACTACAAAAATCTATTTTTACAATTTATTAGTTAAACTCTTTATTTTATTTTCTCTATATCTCTATGCTATGGAAATGCCTTTAAATTTTTTTAAAGTTTTTATCTCTTGTTCTACTTTTTTTACCTTTTTTTTAAATCTAATTTTTTTTCAATTTTTTCTAGACTTTTTCCCCGATTTTTCAAAAATCTTATACTTTTGGTTTGCCGATTTTTCCCCAAAATATTTTTGCTGCTATGGTATAAAGACATATCTTTTTGTAATATCAAGGATACTTTTTGAAACTTCCATGCATTGCTAATCTAAAAGGAAAAGTATTTTGCCTAATTTGTATGCAGCCATGCTTTTGACATTGTCAAAAAGAGCAAATATGGACACCATCGATAAAAAATATTTGTATTAACCAAATAGCCATGTACGCATACATCAATATATGTCGATATAAGTATAAAATATAGTTACAAAATAGCCATATAGGCTTACGCTCGAATGCCATATAGGCATACAATGTCAAATATATCCAATACAAGATATGTACAAAATTGCCATGTCTAGGCATACAACAAAGGGTTCTTGAATCAAAATTAATTTCTCTCCATGCTCTGGAAATGAATTCTTTCCCTTTGTTTCGCGATCTAATGGCGATTAGTTCGTCTATCATTTCTGATGTGCTCGAGGAGTGCTCCTATTGCTCCTCCTACAATTTAGCTCTTGGTGAAGTCTTAACTGTTACAATAAGAAGTAAAGACATTAATATATAGAAATTACATTATAAGAAATGATATATTTAAAAAAATAATCACTTACTGCCATCTCATGATCACTCTCCACAATGGAAATATTTGCATGTCGATGCTCAGGCGTGCTCAAGCCCTGTATAAACCATCCAAATAGGAATTAAACTGTGAATGAATAATGGTTTTATTTTTCACTAGAACTAACATCTGTTGTGCAGTTTTTGCACACACGCCCCGCTGAGAGTAGGGACCCTCTTTTGCTTTTTCTCTTGTTGATTTAGCCCTTTGATTTTGGAGGTTTGCATTGCCTTGGTATGTGCTTAAAGTGTTCATCTTGCTTACATAAGTTTTTTCCCCAAGTTGCATATTGAAAAACTTAACTTTTGGGACAAATTCGGGTTTTCACCCTGGTTCAGGATTTTCCAGTCCATCTAGATTTTCCCGAATTTCTTTTAGACTCCGGTTTCATGCAGCTGTTTTGGTTTTGGTCTTGGTTCAGGATTTTCCGGTCCCTCTAGATTTTCCCAGATTGCGTTCAAAGTCCAACTCGACCAGTTTTACACTGTCGTTCGAGAATTTTGGGTCTTCGTGGAAGTCCGCCTGGGCCGGATATTTCCGAAATTCCGCCGTCCTATCGAGTTTCTGGATTTTCTCCAGCTTGTCTTGGTGGTTTCATTTTTTTTCTCTATTTTCTCCCATCTTTTGTTGTGTATTGCTTCTGCATTTCAGATTTGGTAATTTGGGCATTTGATTTCAGTGATTTGCTTCCTTGAACACCTGATTTTCTTGCATTCGAGTTGATCTGGTTGATCTAGGGAATCATTGATTTGTTGTGAGCATTCATCATTTTGGCGCCTTAGGTGGTCTCGATCTAGAGGAATTAATGAGAACATGAATTGGGGTCGAGTTGGGCTCAGGAGATTCATAATTCATAAACATTTGGTCACCTTAGGTTTAAATCGAACGCGACTGTGGAGTTCGGAGTTTTGGCGACTTCATGAAATTCCGGTCTGGCCGAATTTTTCTGGTTTTCTGTGGTGCTTTGTGAAACTAGAAAACTCAGTGAAATGGATGATTCTAATGATAAATTCTTATGGTTCCATGTTCTAAATTGATGGATTGCATTGATTTATGCTTATTTTCTACATTTTTGATGATCTATTGTTGATTTCATGTTGTTTTCACCGGAGTCCACTGGGCCTGGATTTCCCCAAAATTCCTACTTGGCCTGGATTCTACGGCTGGCTCAAAATCCCAGACTGTGTAGTTCACGATCGAACGACGTTTCTGGGTTGATTTCGATCTATGTTTGAGTTTATTTAGATGACGAATACATTGCTGATGATGGATTAATCTTGATCTTCATGTCATAATGGTGTTATAATTGATATTAATGGTGTTTTGATTGAGTGTAGGCTGAGTCTGGCATGGTCATTGGAGTTCTGGAAATGAAGTTTAAACTATGAAGAAATTTGAAGTTCTGGTTACTCCACCCCTTTGGTCGACTTGGTGAGGTGCGCTCATGCTGGAGGAATTTAATATGGGGTTGCATTGAGATCTGTGCCTTGGTTCGATTTGTTCTGGAGCTCCCAGGCCGACCTAGATTGAATTCATGCATTTAATGCATATTTATCCTATTTTGAATTCTCCTTGGGCTGACCTATTTGTGGCCATTTTTATTGTAAACATTAATTGGGCCGACTTTTTTTGGCCATTTTATTATTGTAAAATCCCTGCTTGGCCGAATTGCTTTGGAGGTTCCTATAAATTGGGCACTTTGCCTCATTTGTAACATATATAATATAGAGCATAGAATAGAAAGACAAATATCTCTTAGAGAAAATTTAGCAGTAGAGCAGAGGTAGAAGTTAGGTCATTTTGAGCAAGTGTTGTAACAAAACATTGGAATTGTTGATGAAATTTGGTGATTCAATACAATTGCAAACATTATGATTTTATGGTGATCTCTTTTGTGTTGACTTATCTTGCATGGTTCTTATGCTCCTATCTTTCAAATTTCTCAAGGTTATTAGATTTAGATTTAGATCTAATTGAATGGTGTTTATGATTTGATGCTTGAAGTGTTGCAACAATCCCTAGTCCATACTTTTTGCAGCTAGCTGATTGTTAGTTGCTTTGCAAAGTTAGCTTGGACCTTTATATTCATTGTGCTTAGTTAAATTGTGAGGGTTTATTCATTTCAATTGCAATTGGGTTGTCTTGGATGAATTTTCATGATCTAAAAATCTTAATACCTTAGAAGATTGCACTATTTTTGTGAGATTGTAGATTTATCTTGGTCAAGCGGGAATTAGTTTATGAGGGATTGGTCCATTTCAAGTATTTCATCATTTGCATTGATAATCTTAGGAGTAGTTAGATTTAGATATCTCTTTGAACCCTAACCTTTTGTTATTTCTTTATTATTTGGATTAGATTCAGGATTGAAGTATCATTACATTTCCAGATTTGATAAATTCAAGATACAGTCTTTGCTTGTAGTAAGGTCCCTTTGTGATTACCAACATTTTCACATTTATCACTGAGTTGTTTGTGCATTGTCAAGACCTGACATTAGAGACCTTGGGGTTATCTCTCGAGGCTTGCTGATAGAGATTTACCTTTCAAGAGAGATAGGATATTATATTTTGTCTGAGTTGTTGTGCAGAAAACATCATCAACAGATTGGCGCTAGAGGGAGGGCCTGAATAAGCTAAGCTGGATCATTTTTTGTAGGCTATCTCGCCTGAAAGATTCATAAGAAGAACTAGATCTACTCCAGGAGAGGAGGAATTTCAAGAATTGCTTGTCCCTACTACCTGTCAAGAAGGACCAGTATAAAGGGAGAATCATCATCCACCCAACCACCTCCATTTTCGTCAAGTTCACCTTCATCTGAGTCTTAGGACATTTCCATTCAACAACCTCAGCTAGTCATAAATCAGCCATTACCACCACCACCTCCACCAATGGATTTCCTAGCTAATAACCCATCTCTATTCAGTTTCGCCAATTACAATGACATGCCCAAGAACCCTGAGCACTTTTGTTCAAAATTCCATGTCAATGATCCCAATAGAACTGCTGAGGAACACATTAGGATCTTTCAGACTAGCCTTAAGGATAGAGGAATCAATCATGAGGATGTAGCATGTAGACTCTTTCCTTATTCCCTAGGAGAAGATGCATTCTATTGGTACAATCATTTTCCTGTTGGATCTATTTAGGTTTGGAATGAACTAGAGACTGCATTTTTGCAAAAGTTCAGGATTCCCATTAGTCCTAGTGAGCTCTATCGTTAGTTCACTAATGTTAAGAGAAAGTCAATGAGCCTATAGGGTCCTTTAACAACAGGTTTCATTGTGCATATACCAGACTGTAGGCCCCCTATGCTGTTGACCAAGCTACTGCTTTGGAAGTTTATTATGAAGGATTAGATAGCCTTACTGCCACATTCATGAAGTGGAGAAATAATCCTCCCACCACTTTTCTTGATGCATATGCAGAGGTTGTGAAGGTTAGTACTATTTTGAGACAACATTTTTTTGGACCTTTACCATCTTTAGGACCCACTACTCACCTTGGACAGGTCCCAGCTCTCAATCAAGCTCTCACTAATCATACTCCCATCGTGAATCCGGTCCCTCAGTTGCCTATGGTTCCCCACCCAGGGCCTCTAGTGAGTCAAATGCCACCTGTAGTCAACTATCCCCATCAAATTGAGAATCAGCCTCTTCATCCACAATCCCATGCTGGCTATCCCCCATATCTGCAGAATTCTGAAGTCTTGAACCATTCATTGAATACCGACACTACAGTAGGATATCCCCAAAATAATGTGAGCCAGCCTCCATATAGGAGTCCTGACCAGGAGAGACTGGATGAACTGTCTGAACAAATAAAGAAGTTGAATATGGAGGCGACTTACTTGAGGAGCCAGAACAATCAGCTTCAAGCTACTCAAAGAGGTATGCAGTCTAATTATAGCAGAGAAATTTGAGAAAATCAGCAAGGACAAAACTTTGATAGGGGATATAACAATGAAAGAGGTTATAATAATGACAAAGGATATAATGGTAGGGGACATAATTATGATAAAGGACAATCCTCAGGCCATAATTTTGATAGAGGTTAGGTTGGTGGACAGGGTTTTGACAGAAGACAACCGCCCAGGAAAAATAAGACTTGGAACACAAGGCCTAATAATGGAGGAGTCCCCACCCCATTGGATCAACTAGTCAACTAATTGGTCAATCAGCCAGTTAATCAAGAGAAGCCTCCTAATGGTGTATTTTTAGTTGAGACTGCTTTATCAGGATGGTGTAGGCTTCACAAAACAAGTCAGCATTCTGAGTTAGATTGTCAAGAGTTCCAGACAATAGCCTCAATCTTTCAGTATGAAGTGGAGAAAAATTCAAGTGGTCAGGAAATGGTACCCTCTATTCCTTATGATTCATCAGTGTTGGTCTTGAACCATGCTCCTTTTCCACAAAGCAAGGAAAATGTGCCTGAAGAAGAGTCAGATCAGCTCAAGGAAGAGGTAGACCAAGTGTGTAATGGAGATGAAATTTCATAGTTGTTTGATGAAAATCCAGTAAATGACAATGGCCCCTTGGATAAAGAAGAAGCTTACGTTGAAGAGGTACAGATTTTCCAAAGGCCTGTTAAGAAATATGATTTGAGAGACATGCCACATAAACATTCATCAGCTGGAGGCCCCTTCACCACCTCAATTCCACCGAAAAACTTCACCACTCCTCCAGATCCTAATGCCAACAATAATCCATCATATCCTCATGTGTCTAAGTAGTATCTGTCAAAGGAGGGACAATCACAGATGGACATATCAAAAGGAAGGAGTATTGATGCAAACAAAGAAAGGGTGGTGGCCTATCCAAAGGAGACTCCTGCTGATCTAAGTGAAGAACAATTAGCCATGTATGTTGCAGAAGAACTCAAGAAACTTAAGGTAAGTCTCTCTGCATTTGAGTTATTAAGAGTTTCAACCATTAGGAATGCAGTCCTAGGAGCTTATAATGGAAATACCATGTCACAAGATAGAACAGTTAGTGAAAGTTTCAATAGAGTATCTAGTTCTCAATCAATGGGAAGGAAGAATAAAACTCATAATCAAGTCCATGTGCCTCCTAGGGATAAGGGAAAAGAAAAATATAAAACACAAGTTGCTCAAGTAGATACTCCCTTAACTTTGTGTCAAGCGAAAATAGAGACTCCTCCATTCTTGATTTATGTCCGCATATTTGGTAAGCACTTGCACAATTGCTTGTTTGATTCAGGTGCTTCCACCAATGTAATGCCCTTTGGTGTCTGTCGAGATTTGGGTATTACTCCTGTTGATTCCCAAAAGAAAGTTACACAATTGGATAGAACTGAAGTTAATGTTGTAGGGGAATTAAATATGATTCATATGGAAGTTTCTTTTGACCCTAGGATTCAATAGGTTATTAATATACAAGTGGCTGATATACCTGATGCTTATGGTCTAATATTGGGAAGAGACTTTACCAGGGCCTTGAATGGATATGTATCAACTAACAAATCTCATATGTGGCTTCCTTGGAAGGGAGTGCTGAATCAAATTAGAATTGAAAGGGAACCTAGGATGAAATACACGATTACAGAATATCAAAACACCTCCAATGAAATTCTAATATCTGAGGTAAGCATGGGGAATTATGCACTTACAACCCCCTTTTTGGAGTTAGATGCAGAGGAAGTTCTTATGTTCCACACAACGCTTATTGACCTTACAACATACAAGGAATGCAAATATGAGGAATTAGAGTTACCTATGGAGGTCAAAGAGGATGTTCTTATAGAGGTTAGTCAGATTCCTGAAAATATAGTGGAAGATGAGCTGCAAGAAGGAGTTACCATGCAAGTTCCTCCCACTCAGGATGGGGATCCAATATAGACTAGATATGAAGAGTTTTCTACCAGGATTATAAGATATTGGTCAAGCTTGAGTTATAGAATCAACCTAGAGGATTTTTTGTTACCATCTTGGTGTAGGATACATGAGGAAGAGCATTCAAAATTCACATGCTTCCAGTGCCAGGCAGCCATAAAGGAGGTGGAAGAACAAATGCAACTGCCACAACATGCGAGGGATACACAAAAGGCTCCAATGGGAGAATTTCAACAAGTTGCTGATGAATGTCTTGAAGAACATGAGGAAGCATTTAATGGAGGGGTCACCATTCCTGATGACTATGATCAAAATTCTGAAACAATGCCAATAAAGGAAGAATTTAGGGAGTTCTCTCATTTATCAAATTCTACTTTTCCTCTATTTGTTGTTGAATTGAGCACTGGACATTTACAAAATTTGTGCATCAATGATGAGATAGCTAATTTGGTTCATATTGATATACAGAGAAACTTGAATGATGTTGGAGAAGGTAATGTTGTAGTCATTATTGATGAGCTAGATCACACAGCTGCGAGTGAAAATGTGCTAAAAGATCAGTCTGTGATTCCTTCTGATGAACATCCTATTGAGAAAGTTGTTGTACAGGACAATACTTCTGCACATTCGTCATTGATACCTCATGAAGAAGCTCCAATAGGTGAAAAGTTCCATGTTGATAATTCTAGATTTGTTCAATCTAAATTTCACTTTGTACTCCATAGTGATGCCTCCAGTTATGTATCACATGTTTCAAGCACAAGGGGATTGTTGTACCATCAGTGCAGACCTCCTGATGAAATAGATATCAGCTCTTTACAATTGAAGAATGATGTATACCACATCCGGTCTACAATAGTACAAGATCAAGTTGTTTCTTTCCTTGCAAAAAATTATGAAGCTTATCAATTCGATTATGGAAGTTTAGGAAAGACAACTTGCATACAGATTGATCATGGTTTCAATAAGTTACCTCGGTCATTGATTATTCCTAATTATGAGGTTGAATTTGAATGCTACATTTTTTAAGTCTATTTTGATGAATATAAAGATAAATTTGCATTTTTGAGGACTGTTACCATTACCTTGTTGCTTGTCCATGCATTGATGAATCATATGGGGGTGGGTCTCAGTTCACCCTGTCTGATAATGAGTTGTTATGAGTCTCTTTGTACATACTGCTGATTTGAATAAATGTAGATTATTCTGCTCTCTTTAAGTTTTCTTTTCTACTCTTGCTTTCTTTAGATTAGGTTGCATTAGTTTAGGTTTTCTTTCAGTTTTGTTTGTTTTTCTCTACTTCTGCTTAAGAGGTCTTCTTGTTTCCTTCTGGAATGTGTTGCACCTGCATGGAAAATATTCTTTTGTCTAGGACTATTCTAAGTATTTCCTTGATGAGCTTTAATTATGTGTCTTGAATGGATGATTGAGGTCTTCGTTATCATCACACAGTCTAAATGTCTGGTTTAAAGAGGATGGGTCATTGGTTTGATTTGAATTTGAAGTATTCTGAAATCTTATATCTTTTATACATCTTAAAAATCCTAAGGTTGTTGTAGGATCCTTGTGAGGTCTTGTCACGTAAAAAATCTTATTTCTGCTTCAGTGCTACTATGGTTCTCAACCCTAAGTGTGAACTTCATTGTTCATAGGTTGAAATGAAAAAATGAAAAGAAAAGAATATCAAAAGAAGAAAAGAGAAAATATTGAAAAGCAAAAGAATGAATTCAACTTATCAGGGGTATCCGAATATCTCTATCGGGGCTATGGACGCCTAGCTAGCAATAGAGCTATGTTCGGGAGAGTCACAGTGATAACCTCGTCGGGGCTATAGACGCCTGACTGGCAGCGAGGCTCTATCCAAGTTGCTTTTTGAAGTTAGAATCTTTACTTAGCCTAACTTGGCTAAGCTTGGTTTCTGCAATAGCTCAAGCAAGGAAATGAACTCATGTGCACACACTTGGATTTTCAGTCTATGGAAGGTTTAGTCTGCCTTTGGTTCTAATTCTTCGGTCTTGCATTTTGATCTGTTTGTCTAATAGTGGGATCAAAACCATAGATTCTGGGTTCATGATTCCTATTCATCATCAAATGCTCTGGAGCATTTCCCAAGCAGAGTCACCATTTATTGTGCGGTTTTTGCACACACACCCTGTTGAGACTAGGGACCCTCTTTTTCTTTTTCTCTTGTTGATTTATCCCTTTGATTTTGGGGGTTTGCATTGCCTTGGTATGTGCTTAAAGTGTTCATCTTGCTTACCTAAGTGTTTTCCCCAAGTTGCATATTGAAAAACTTAACTTTTGAGACAAATCTGGGTTTTCACCCTGGTTCGGGATTTTCTTGTCCATCCAAATTTTCTTAGATTTCTTTCAGACTCCAGTTTCATGCAGCTGTTCGGGTTTTGGTCTTGGTTCGGGATTTTCCGATCCCTCTAGATTTTCTTGGATTGTGTTCAAAGTCCGGCTCAGCCAGTTTTACACTGCTGTTCGGGAATTTTGGGTCTTCGTGGAAGTTCGCCTAGGCTGGATTTTTCTGAAATTCTGCCGTCCTATCGGGTTTCTAGATTTTCTCTAGCTTGTCTTAGTGGTTTTAGTTTTTTTGCTCTATTTGCTCCCATATTTCGTTGTGTATTGCTTCTGCATTTGGGATTTGGTAATTTGGGCATTTGATTTCATTGATTTGCTTTCTTGAATGCCTAATTTTCTCACATTCGAGTTGATCTGGTCGATCTAGGGCATCATTGATTTGTTGTGAGCATTCATCATTTTGGCACCTTAGGTGGTCTCGATCCAAAGGAATTAATGAGAACATGAATTGGGGTCCAGTTGGGCTCAGGAGATTCATAATTCATAAACATTTGGTCACCTTAGGTTTAAATCGAACATGACTGTGGAGTTCAGAGTTTTGGCGACTTCGCGAAATTCCAGTCTGGCCGGATTTTTCTGGATTTCCTGTGGTGCTTTGTGAAACTAGAAAACTCAGTGAAATGGATGATTCTAATGATAAATTCTTATGGTTCCATGTTCTAAATTGATGGATTGCACTAAATTATGCTTATTTTCTGCATTTTTGATGATCTATTGTTGATTTCATGTTGTTTTCGCCGGAGTCCGCTGGGCCTAGATTTCCCCAAAATTCCTTCTTGGCTTGGATTCCACAGCTGGCTCAAAATCCCAGACTGTGTAGTTCGTGATCGAACGATGTTTCTGGGTTGATTTTGATCTATGTTTGAGTTTGTTTTGATGACGAATACATTGCTGATGATGGATTAATCTCGATCTTCATGTCATAATGGTGTTATAATTTATATTAATGGTGTTTTGATTGAGTGTAGGCTGAGTCTGGCATGGTCGTTGGAGTTCTGGAAATGAAGTTTAAACTATGAAGAAATTTGAAGTTCTGGTTACTCCACCCCTTTGGCCAACTTGGTGAGGTGCGCTCATGCTGGAGGCATTTAATATGGGGCTGCATTAAGATCTGTGCCTTGGTTCGATTTGTTCTGGAGCTGCCAGGCCGACCTAGATTGAATTCATGCATTTAATGCATATTTATCCTATTTTGAATTCTCCTTGGGCTGACGTATTTGTGGCCATTTTTATTGTAAACATTAATTGGGCCGACTTGTTTTGGCCATTTTATTATTGTAAAATCCCTGCTTGGCTGACATGCTTTGGAGGTTCCTATAAATTGGGCACTTTTCCTCATTTGTAACATATAGAATATAGAGTATAGAATAGAAAGACAAATAGCTCTTAGAGAAAATTTAGCAGTAGAGCATAGGTAGAAGTTAGGTCATTCTGAGCAAGTGTTGTAATAGAACATTGGAATTGTTGCTGATATTCGGTGATTCAATACAATTGCAGACATTGTGATTTTCTGGTGATCTCTTTTGTGTTGAATTATCTTGCATGGTTCTTATGCTTCTATCTTTCAAATTGCTCAAAGTTATTAGATTTAGATTTAGATATGATTCAATGGTGTTTATGATTTGATGCTTGAAGTGTTGCAGCAATCCCTGGTCCATACTTTTTGTAGCTAGCTGATTGTTAGTGTCTTTGCAAAGTTAGCCTGGACCTTTATATTCATTGTGCTTAGTTAAATTGTGAGGGTTTATTCATTTCAATTGCAATTGGGTTGTATTGGATGAATGTTCATGATCTGAAAATCTTAATACCTTAGAATATTGCACTGTTTCTGTAAGATTGTAGATTTATCTTGGTCAAGTGGGAATTAGTTTATGAGGGATTGGTCCATTTCAAGTATTTCATCATTTTCATTGTTAAGCTTAGGAGTAGTTAGATATAGATATCTCTTTGAACCCTAACCTTTTGTTATTTCTTTATTATTTGGATTAGATTTAGGATTGAAGTATCATTACATTGCCAGATTTGATAAATTCAAGATTCAGTCTATGCTTGTAGTAAGGTTCCTTTGTGATTACCAGCATTTTCACATTTATCACTAAGTTGTTTGTGCATTGTCAAGACCTGACATTAGAGACCTTAGGATTATCTCTTGAGGCTTGCTAATAGAGATTTACCTTTCAAGAGAGATAGGATATTATATTCTATCTGAGTTGTTTTGCAGAAAACATCATCAACAACATCTATAACAACAAATGTAAATGTAAATTTATTAATTTTCCTCATACCTCCTCTATCAGAGCCATGGAGGATTGTATAGCGGATGAAACACCGATATCCATTGCCCTTGTAACATTTGGAGGTGTTCCCACAACCAACATCTGGAAATAAAACAACAAATTATTCAATCACAAAAAAGTTACAATAGCGAGATCCACATCATGACTTATAATGTATGAGATCTAATGAACAGAATTTTGAGTACAAGTATTAAGCTATAAATTTTTGGTAGGCCTTGGCAGTTTGATAGGAAGACCAAGCATGATGGGGAGAAGAACACATACTCCATTGTGAAGGATGGGAAGACTTACAACCTTTCACCTCTCCTAGAAGAAGACAAGGCAAAGCATGAAGGGCCTAGTGTTTTGATGGTGGGTGAGAAGGAGTTCATGAAGACCTTGAATGAAGGAGGAGGAAGATGATTCTTCCTGATTATGAAGCCAAAAAGTGAAGTAGATCTTCCCACAAAGAAGAAGGAAGATGCACCAAACGAAGTCCAAGATTTGTTGGAAAGGTACAAGGACATAACGGTGAATGAATTACCTAGTTCCCTACCTCCTATTAGGGATATAAGCCACCATATTGATTTGATTCCAGGGGCTACATTTCCCAATAAGGCTGCATACAAGATGACACCTGCTCAAAATGAGGAGATTGCAAGACAAGTGCAAGAGTTGATGGATAAAGGGCTAGTGAGGAAGAGTTTGAGCCCATGTGTTGTTCCTACTATCCTAGCACCAAGGAAGGATGAGAATTGGATGCTTTGCACTGATTCAAGAGCCATTAATAGGATTGTGCAATCAGATATAGGTTCTTGATGCCAAGAATGGAGGACCTCATGGATTGTCTATTAGGAGCATCTTACTTTTCCAAGATTGATCTAAAGAGCAGTTACCATCAGATAAGGATCAGAGAGGGGGATGAATGGAATACAACTTTTAAGACTAATGAAGGGCTCTATGATTGGTTGGTGATGCCCTTTGGGTTATCAAATTCCCCTAGTACATTTATGCACCTTATGAATGAGGTATTGAGACCTTTCATTGGAAAGTTTGTTGTAGTTTATTTAGATGGCATCCTTGTGTTTAGTAGGTCTAAAGAAGAACATTTGAAGCACCTTGACATGGTACTAAGGAGGTTACAAGAGGAGAAGCTGTTGATCAACATGGAAAAGTGTGAATTCATGAAGGAAGAACTAGTCTACCTTGGTTTTGTCATCTCCAAGGGAAGTTTGAAGATGGATCCTTCAAAGGTGCATGCTATTCTTACTCAAGGCCAACACCAAAATCCATGGGAGATGTGAGAAGCTTCCATGGACTTGCAAGCTTTATAGAAATTTCATCAAGAACTTTAGCCAAATTTGTGCACCAATCTTGGACACCATCAAAGGAGGTAACAAAGGTAAGTTTTCTTGGACCAATGAGGCTGATAAAGGGTTTGAATATCTGAAAATGAGAGTAGCACAACAACCTATAATTGTGCTCCCTGATTTTGATAAAGTTTTTACCATTGAGTGTGATGCTAGCAATCAAGGAATAGGGGCTATTTTCAGCCAAGAACGCAAACTGGTTGCATTTTACAGTGAGAGGCTGAATGAAGCAAAGAGGAAGTATTCTTCCTATGGTTTGGAATTGTATGTTATGGTCCAAACACAAAAAAAGTGGAGGCACTACTTGTTACCTAAAGAATTTGTTGTTTATACTGATAATCATGCCTTGAATTTTTTGAATGCACAGGGAAAACTCAGTCATAGGCACATGAAGTGGGTAGAGTCTTTGCAAGCCTATACTTTCACAATAAAGCATAAGAAGGGCCAAGCAAATAAGGTGAAAAATTCTCTCAGTAGAAGGGCACTTGTAGTGCAAGAGATCCAACTCCAAAGCATGGGGGTTGAAGCATTGAAGGATATGTATCATGAAGATTCAGATTTCAAGGAGGTATACAATGTTTGTGAGCAACATTTTAATTCTTTTCATGGTGAATTCTCTGACCTTTTATTGCAGAATGGTTTTCTCTTCAAAGGAAGTTGATTGTGTGTGCATAAATGCTCAATGAGGGAGAATATCATAAAGGAGAAACACAGTGGTAGTCTTGGAGGTCACTTTGGCCTTGACAAGACCTTAGAATAAGTTGGGATATTTTACTATTGGCCAAAGTTGCAGGTGGATGTGAGAAGGTATGTGGAAGGCTGCACAATATGTCAAAGGGCAAAGGGAAATTCATCAAATGCAAGAATCTGTCAACCACTTCCCATTCCCAATAGGCCTTGGGAGTGTGTAAGTATCGACTTTGTCTTGGGGTTTCCTAGAACCCAAAAAGGTTTTGATAGTATCTTTGTGGTAGTTGATAGTTAGTAAGATGGCACATTTTCTTCCTTGAAAATGCACCAATGATGAATCTCATATAGCAAGTCTCTTCTTTAAGGAGGTTGTTAGGATACATGGACTACCTTTAATCATTGTTTTTACCAAGGATTCTAAATTCATTGGTCACTTTTGGAGGACCTTGTGGAAGAAACTCAAGGAAAAAATCTGTCCTTTAGTTCAACATACCATCCACAAACGGATGGAAAAACTTAAGTGGTGAATAGATCATTGGGAAACCTCTTAAGATGCCTTACCAAGGAGCATGGACAAGCTTGGGATCTGATTTTACCTCAGACTGAATCTTCATATAATGACTCCATGAATAGGAGCATTGGTAGAAGCCCTTTTGAGGTAGTTTATGGCATGCACCCTAGAGGGGTCTATGAACTAAGAGATCTACAAGGAGTTGCTAGGAGAAGTGCTCAAGGTGAGGACTTTTCTGTTACAATCAGGGATATTCATCAACAAGTGAAGGAAACCCTTCAAAAGAATGTTGAGAAGTATAAGGAAAAGGCAGATTTAAAGAAGAGGAATATCCAATTCAAGGTTGGAGACTTGGTGATGGCACACTTGAAGAAGGAGATACTTCCAAAAGGAAAGTATACCAAACTAATGATGAAGAAGATAGGACCTTGCAAGGTGGTCTACAAGTTTGGCCAAAATGCTTATGAAATAGAGCTACCTCCTGAGGTGGCAATCTCTCCTATCTTCAACATTTATGACTTGTATCCTTTCAAAGATTTTGTGATATGATTGAGTGCTTGGTTACTATCAAACTAATGATATGATTGATGTTACTAAATTTGGTTAATGTGTATAAGACAGGTTTGGTGACTTTGATGGTTGGATGGGTGACTATTATGAAGCCTTTTGAGCAAATTGGTGATTAACCCAAGATGATAATCAAGATTCTGTTGTAGCAAGAGTTTGTAACCTGTAAATAGACTATTGCAGTCAAAATATGGTGAGTACAGTGCTTGATAATGGAATAATAATAGTGAGGTATGGTTTAATTGATTTGTTGCCTTGGTGAATAAATGAAAGGATGAATTGTTCAAGTGTCAATAATTAGGTTTATGTTGTTTTTATGGTGGTTGAGAATGATGTGAATCTAATTGATTAAGTAAAAGTTTTCTTTAATATGGTTTTTGCTTTGAATGAATCAATTGGAATACTGATTAGTCACTAGTAGAATTTGGCAAATAAATGACTACGTGACTAAAAATTTCAGTCACACGATTAAAATTTTTAGTCATGTGACTAACACTAGTAGTATTTGGAAAATAAATGACTTATTTGGTCATTTATAAGTGACTAATTTGGTCATCGGGTAAAATCACAACTAAATGACTAAATAAATGACTAATATCAGACAAATAAAAATGACTAAATAAATGACTATTACTCCTCTATTCTTTTTTCTTTCGAACTTGATCATAATCTATAGAGCTTAAGCCCCTCTCATGGGATCCCTACCTAAGTGGGCCATTTGGCTGCCTAGGTTGCTTGGTGCACCAAAAATACCTATTGCGTGGAAGACATTGCCTCTCGGTGTAGTCTTAAGGCCTTCACATATTTTATAATTTTTTTTAACATTTACATTCTTTAACTTTTATTACTCATTATGTTAATGAATCATTAATGTTTTTAACTATGATTTGAAGCCAGTTTGATTTTCCTATTGTGTTAGCATGTCTAATGTATCAAAGAGCAATTGTGGTCAATTTCACTAATAAAATATGATTTAAACAATCCAATTGCATTTTGAGGGCTATCTTGCAGACACTTTCATTTCAAAAGGTCAAGTAGTTATTTCTAGAAGCAAATAGATTCAATTTACATGGATTGTAGAAATGTAATGGTCAAATCTACTGAAAATGAGAAATTTTCCCCTAAAAAAAGAACATTTTTCTTTAAAAATGAAGATTAATATACTCGACCATCTTAATAATGTGAAATAGAAATAACAATGATCACTTTTGGTATGCAATTTTTTTTCTCTTTTAGGCTTTATATTTTTAATTATTTTTTAAAAATATAATTATTTTATAATCTATGAAATCAATTGTGTGTTGATCATTTTTATAGATGTTATCTTTTTATACAAGTTTGAACTATAGTAATTTAGTGTTTCAGCTTCTGCGTCACTACTACATTAAGAGGGATTTAAGACATTAATTTAAGACAATATATTTTTAATTTTCTAATTGTCTTAAACTAGCATACCTATATTTTAAAAATATATGTAAAGTACCCTGAGAAATATCCTTCTCAAGACACCTATTTTTAATCAATTGAACCTTAACCCAAATTGAAGCTTAACCCTAACCATAAAGCTATTTGAACCCTAATCAAAACCCTATTTGAAGTTGGTTTGGATTACTGACTCATAGACAAGGACAAATTCCCTAGAAGACTGTCTTTCAAGTTTGAAAAAGTGTAGATGGAAAACAAAAACTTTGAAATGGTTGTCACTTGACTCCTGGCTCACCCAAATAGTTGATCATCACACTAAGATGTGCATATTCAACAGAAAGTTAAAATTCATAAAACTCAGACTGAAAGAGTGGAATGTAGATTTTTTATTAAATCATAATCTTGATTTAGTCATAACTATAATTGAATAAAAATCTACTTGAACCCTAACCCTAACACTAATACTAACCCTTAGCCTAATTTAACCCTACCCTGAACCCTAACCTTAACCCTTATCCTAATTAAATCTTAAGCCTAATTGAATCTTGATTGAACCTTGACCCTAATTGTCCCATAACCAGGTAACTCTAATTGAAATCTAGCCCTAACATTGAATGTAACTCCCACAAACTTCAAGAGTTTTATAGATAAAATATACCAAGATGGATGTATGAACCTAGGTAAAAGAGATTTGATGACTTAAAGTCAACTTGCTTCATAGCCAGGTTAAATCTTGTAAAATTTCTTCATATGAAATTTAGGAGGGACAAAGCTTATCCAAATCTCCAAAATAGGTCCCAACATGAACCTGTCCCATAGGCATTCAACCTAGGGATTTTTTCACTTAATAATAAAAAATGCACTAAATAACATTTTAAAAAATCCTTCTACGCAAGCTTGTTTAAAAAGCAGTAATCAAGTATCCATATATTTTTATTTTTTATACATTTATTAAAAAAATTAAATCTTTTATAATTATTTTTATCTATTTTAATAATGAAATTTGAATACCCATGCTAATTCCAATTTAATTTGAGACCAATTTTAGTAAACATACATATTGACAAAAGCACTCCCATGTAAGGTGGGCACATTTTTCAATCCCTTCTTCCACCATCCAATCCTCCACTCACTCATTTCTATCCATTTAACTCCACTTTATCCATACATTCTCATTATCATATATTTACTATAATTAGCTTTCTATTACACTCTGTCCACACATATTCCTATATATTTTCACACCATTTTGAAAAGGAACCAATTGGAAATCCTATGCATTGCAAGGAACATCATTCTAAGAATCTTTTCTTTGGATCACAAATATAAAATTTTGTTTGCTTCAAATCATTCTATGACATAGAAGATTATAAATAGTCTTTGGAAAATTTTACAACTATAAAGCTACTCTAAGCAAGGGGTCAATCTCAGAGAATCTAGCTCAAAGTGCAAGCATCAAAATTATACACAATTTATAGACTTGTCAAAACATTCCCATAATAGACAAGATCAAATCTCACAAAACACATGTTATTTATAAATAATATAAGATATTTTCAATTTACCACAACAAAAAAAACTCTACATTATATCAAACTTACTCTTCAAAATTAATCCTTAAAAACTAAACACTCTTACTCTTTTACATTTAATTTTTTAAACTCCTAAAATAATAATTTAAGAGGGATTTAAGACATTAATTTAAGACAATATATTTTTAATTTTCTAATAAAGAAAAACTTTTTCTAAAATAATTTTTTTATTTTCCCTCTTGCATTTTTTCTTTTCCCACATTTTCCTTTTTCCTCCCAAAATAAATTTTCCTATGGCATAAATTATTTTGGTAGGGTTGCAAAAATTGTGATTCATAGCTTGACTAATTAGTAGAGCATTGGAGGTTGCGTTTTGGGTAGTGTTTACCACACTCGGGGGCAGTGTCACCAGGGTAGAAGGCAACATTTTTCAGACGTGTTTGGGTGTTTATTTGAGACAGGGAGGTGTTTGTTGTTGGTGGAGATCCTGTTGTTTGGGTAAAGTGGACACAGAAAAGGGAAAAGTAGAAATAAGAGACCACAGAAAAGAGGGTTTGTCTTCCTGTCGCCTCTCTCTTTTTTGTTTGCTTTATTTTTTTTAAGTTTGTTTAAATTCACAAAGCTAAGCACACATATGCCAAGATGTTTCATGGGAAGTAAGAACAGGGCACAATGAAAGAATCACCAACAATATGCTTTTTATTCCAACTTCCTCAAACCAACATTGGCGAGTATCATACACTAGGAAAACATAGGCAAAAGATTTTGGTCTGTGACTGAGTCAAGTTTAATACGGTCACTTCACCTCCTCCAATTGTGTCCACTGATGTGTGTTCTAAGAGTTATTTTTATATATAAGATAAGAATATGATTTCATTGTGCATCCATTCTCAAGTTGTTGGATATGGGAATGTAAATCAACTCACCACTAGTTCCTGTCACATTTTTTCCCCCTCTATGCCACATTGTGCTTTCAAAGAGCTTAAAAAAGTGCTTTCTTCCTAATTTCACCTTCTAGTTCAAAATCTAAAACAGTAAATTGACCACACTCAACTTCCTTGTCAACGATTGTGGCCTTCTTTTGCAATACATAGTCTCCAAAAAGACATTGTCTCAGCCTCTCAGGTCTTTCCTTTGGCCAAAAAGAAATGTTGGCAATCTCACACTCAAGGGAATACATATTTCACTCCAAAAAGCATATGTTCTTGTTAAGAAAATTTTTCTTTCACAAAAGGTTTTCAAATATTCTTGAGCGTATTCACTCTCAATGGCAAATGTAAACCTTTTGAGAATGTTTCCTATCTGCTTTTCCAAAAATGATGTAAAGATCATGAACATTCCCAATTAACTTATTCTTAAAAAAGTACATAAAGGTCCATTTAGTACTTAGTAATGAAGATAATAAACTAACTTATACCCCCATGCAACAACATCTAAATTTTTCTACAAATATAAACACACCAACTCAGTTCATTGACCAATTCTTGTCATACCATCCTTTCCTAGGTTTCAACCCTAGAGGTTTCTTCTTCCATAGCAAGTCCAATGATTGGATAAGTGTGTATGCACTTCAAGCATGCCAAGTGATCGCCTCTGTCACTCCCACATTAATTACTTCTTAACCTACTTTAGAGACCTTCAAGGTAAGCTTGTACAAAATAATACCATACCATCTTCCACTAGCAAAAAGGTTCCCATCTACATTAATGAGAATACAACCAAGAGAGTTGAGTTCTACTGGTAATTGTATATTTGTTAAATTGTTGATCACAAATAAGCTTTTGGCCAACGTGAGCACATATTGGAAATTGTTAATCTCCTTATAATTTCCATTTGGCACACAGAGTGAGATAACTCTTTGCCTGCTATTTCATGCTTACTATTATCTATAAAGGAGTGCTCCTTTGGCCTTCCTATCTATCTTGTCATTTAGTTTTTTATTGACAATGTCATGTAATTGTCAATAATGTGTTTTTCAATTTGGATTCTGGATTTTTGGTTTTGATGATGATTTATTTTACCCATTTGTCAAAGTGGGTGTACATTGTGATTCATTTGTATTTCACTTTTCTCTGAAAGTAGAGGTGTTTGTGAAAATGGGTGTGTAAGGATTCTTGTCTTCTTCCTTTTCTTCATTTGGAGAAAGAAAAATCATTTTTCTTCAGTTAACAAATTGGTTGATTTGTATGGAAAATTATTAGTTGCAATTGCATATATATTCTTGAAGAATGAAGCAATTTGTTTTAATAAATTCTTGAAAAAGTTGGTTGGATCTTAGTGAAATTTGTTAGGTATTGTTAGTATGAGCATGTAAATGAGAATGCGAATCTAATAGAAACTTTTAGGAAAAATTGAAAATCAATTGATTGTAATAAAAGAAACTTGCTAAATCTATAAAAACATTAAAGGAAATATTTTAACTCACAACACACATTTGATTTTCAGAATAATATCACAAAGAATGTGGGTAATGTTTTCCTTGCACAGAAAAGGAAAGAGGTTGTGCAGCCAAGAGGTACTAGGTGTGACACCAGAGTAGGCTTCCAAGACACCATTGCAAAAACAAAATACATAGGGGGAGTAGCAACACAAGGTGAAACCACAACACCAGCCAAAATCTCCTATAGGTTACCCTTTGAGTTAGGACCAAAAAGTGCACTACTATGAACAGGAGCTATGAGAGTCATCAAGAGCATGGATCCAATGAATTCCCATCTCTCTATTATTATTAAGTATTGTTAGTTTATGGATATGAGAAATGTTTTGTAATTGACTTAGTTGCATTGTTAATTATTTTATTATTGCCTTTGATAGTTTGTTAGTCACTTTTTGGTTATGTATGTTTAGTTTAGACAGTTATTTCTTAGCTTACGACCAATTGGACTTGTAAATATATTGTTGATTGTTGAGGTAAGGGTGCTAATGTGATTAATCCTCCCTGCATCAAGCATTGAACAATTTCTACTTTGTGCAATATAGTTGTTCTCTCATGTGTTACATTCATGGTATGTGATTCTATTTCAATAAGTGTGCATCACTGCTAGTGCAACATTTTACTATAGGAAAGCTTGTTTTAAGCAATTTTCTAGTCAGACAGACTAAGAAGTTAAACTAATGAACTCAATCAACTGATCGTGATGATTTATTTTGATTGAATTTGGATCATTTATGGCCATGGGATAAAATATTTTATTGTTTTAATTGGGAATATAAACTAGGTTTAAAAATTTATTAACATCCATGCATTGACCAATCCTGAAGTTCATTTTGTAAACTATTAAACTTGAACATGCTTCTGTAGCAACACTTGCAAACCCAAGTAATTTCGGTGTGAAATATAATCTCCCTTTTATTTTTGAGCTTTTAAATGCTAAGCTTGAGTCTGCTATAAGCTATATATTTAACAACACTTATAAAATACTATAAACTTGACAAGCTCTTTTATTAAAAAACCTTTTTCCAAACTGCTAAATCTGGTTCTTTAAGTGGTGCAGGAGCACCCAATACACAGTTTAAAACAATTCATCCTTTGAAGGAAGCATAGGAATTAGGAAAATAGGGTTACTTGAGTCATTTTATGATTGAATAAGGCCTTTGAGCCCATTAATGATGTAATTAGGGGTCTTTTATGTTATTTAGTTCAAAAAATACAAAAGGTTGCATAATAATGTACTTATTGTCAATAAATTGTTAAAAGTGAAAAACTAGGCAATTAGGGGTCTAATTGGTTAAAAGTTGGTTTCCAATGTCCACCTAATTAAAATGTCAGTTGGAGGACATTGGGAATGGTTTTTGGATGTTAAATAAGCCTCTCATGTTTGAGGCATGGTTGTTGAATCATTTTCTTTGAAGTTCTAATGAAAAAAGTGGCTATTTTCTGGAAATCTCTGTGTGTAAATTGCTGCTAAAACGTGTGGTACGACCTCTATACGACCTGTACGGGCTCAAACCTGTTATGGTTGGAAATAGGAAAGTTTCATCTTTCATTTGGTGTTGATTTGACATAATTTCATTGAGTATAGAAAAAGTTATAGCCATTTTAGCAGGGGCAGGTCTGAAACCCTCAAAACAAGGGTTTTGGTTGAAAATGGCTCTTCCTTCCATCTCCACATTGTAAAAATGTTGATTCTCGGTGGGATGGAAGGTAATTGTGTAAATTTTCATATTTAGTTTTTTCTAGAGAATGGAAAGGTGTGTGGAGGAGTTTATGCATTGACTAGGTCTGGCATCTTCATGTGACAGGCCTAATTGGTGAAGCAAAAAGTGAGTTTTGCTTGTTTTGTGTGGATTTTTCTTGAAGAGGCACTTAGGAATGTTGAAAATGGTTGTAATTATACTATAGGAGTCTGAATCAAGGCTTTGGGGTGAAGGGGAGAGCCTAGGTAATCAAAATCATGTTGTGATCAGCAAATTAGGCCTCTTGGAGACAGTAGTACATTGGTCCATGGTTACTCTTCCATCCACTATCAAGAGGTGAGACTTTGGGGTCTTGTAGAGGCATATCATAGCTTCCTAAATTCAGTAGTTTGAGCTTGATATAGGCTTGTGGGTGTATTTTATTTAGACTATCCTACTAGGTAGTGTTACAAGCATTCAAGGCTAAAGAGGCCTAGTGGTATGAGTAATGAACAAATGGAGTTTCCTAAGTGCTAATTAGAATGTTGTGGCCTAGTTTGGTCATTTGGAACTTGTTCAAAGTAATTCCAAGCCCTTGGTTGTGTTGAGTACAAGAACCCTAGGTGTGTTGGGTCATTTCCTTGAAGGAGTAGTGGATTGACAAAGTCCAATTAAAGGGGTATTGGAGAGAAGTTGTGCTAAGTTTGTGGTTTGATCATTTAGTTGATCATTTGATGAAGCTTACCCTGCCGACTCTGCATCAGAGTGGTATCAGAGCGAGGGAGTAGATCTCTTGAAGATTGAAGAGGCATTTGGCTTGAATCACTTGAAGATACAAGATACAATGGACTTCAAAATGTAGGATGAGAAAGAAGAACGAATGAGGCATGCTATCTTCCAGACCAGATGCAAATGCAGAGGTAAGCTATGTAAGGTACTGATTGATTCGGGTTCATTAGATAATGTTGTCTCAGAGGAAATGGTTGAAAAATTGCATTTGACAAGGCTAAAACATGAATCACCTTACAAGGCATATTGGGTAAATAGTAATCAGCATGTTGTGGTTCAAGAGCAAGCTTTTGTAGATTTTTAGATTGGTCCTTATAATGATGTTGTACTATGTGATATAATGCCTATAAGAGATTGTCATATGATACTAGGAAGGGTTTGGCAATTTGATAGATTTTCTATTCATGATGGGAGACTTAATATGTATACAATTGAAAAGGATGGGAAAAGGTATACTTTGAGTTGTTTGCAGGAAGAAGGGACACAAAGGAGGATAGGCATGTGTGGAAAAAGAGAGTTTCTAGAACAAAAGGAACAAGGGTACAAGGGAGAGACAAGAGGGCATAACATAGATGCAATGAATAAAGAAAAACACCATGAGGAAGCATTGAGGAAAACAAAGCAGTTTGAAGACACAAGGGAAGTAGAGAAAGTGAAGGAAAAAGATGAAAAGACCTTGAAAGAGCAAGGTAAGCATGAATGTTGTATTGAAGATAAGGAACATGTAAGAGTTTGTTCAAGGAGGAATGATAGTGTTCTAGGGCAGGTAACCATGAAGAATGCAAAGGTATGTGGGATTGAGACAAAGTGTTGTGAAAAGAAGATTCTTGGGACATAGATCCTTAGGAGAATAGATGAAGTTATGAAGAGTGAAGAAGAGTTGCAAGAACACAAGCCATTTGGGCATGATGAAAACACAAGGGAAGAGGTGGGTTATCCACTGAAGGTGCAAGAAAGTGAAAAGAAGCAGGTATATGGAGATGTGATTGACAGACCTATGGATAAAGGGGTCTTAAAAACTGAGGTAAAGGTAAAGGATGAAGGTACCAAAGATGACAACAAAGGAACAAGTCTTGAAAGGCTTGTAGATGGTGAGAAGATTATGATAGGGATAGTTATTTCTATGGATTTGTTAGAGATTTTTCTATATCAGAGAAAGGGCATGATTATCTTTTAGTAGTGTGTGGTTGGTTTAAGAAGATATGCATAAAAATTCCATCCAAGCAAACCTTAAATTTCACTAATGTTTGGGTGAATTGTAGTTCTCCTAAATGCATTGTTTTAGAGAACGAGATTCATGGTTTTTTGGCAGATTTTGAAACATATTGGAGGAATGAATTGAGGCCAAGTTGAAGAGGTATGCCTCTTTACATATGCAATAGATGGTTAAACTATAGTAGTTAATAGAACATTGATGCATCTCTTAAGGAAGTAAACTAGAATGAATTAGAGAACATGCCGATGAATATTTTACATTTATATTCAATATTCACTTAAAATTGGGATGTACATATATCCACTAATAAATTTCCAATGGAGGGATAAATTTCTCCTAATCCTTTCATATTCTTTTGGGATAGCCAAAAGAGAATTGAAAACAAGAAAATAATGTGTTTAGTATGGTTTGAAAAACTCCAAATTGCTTTCAAGAAAAGCTTATGGAGTCTTGAGGTAAGTATAAATCTCTCTGTGACTAGGATAGAAGGGAGAATCATTTCAATGTTGAGGATAAGGTTGCATCTTTAAATATGCATAGGCCTCTTAGCCTCTACCAAAGGTTTTATTTTATTCTTAAAAAAACATTATTTTGATTGCATCTTATGTTTTCTTTTCCTTAGATAAAGCTAACAAATAGAACCAATAATCATGGTTAAAAATTCCATCTATCAATAATTCCACGTGTGGCCATTATATATGGATAAATTATGATATTACCTTTAATATCTTCTTTCTAAGTTAATTAAGGTAAGTCAAGTCACTTGTCATGAGAAATGTTGACATGTTCTTGATAGGCAATAAACTATTTCTCTTGTAATTCTTTCATGCTAACTTGAACTACTACGCCTGGGCTCCCTTTCCCTGGCTTCTAAGTGTTATTCTCCCATCTCCCTAAAAGGATGTTATAATTCAAATGGACTTATAATGTCATATCCATAAATTTGTAGCTTACTTCGACAGACCTACATGTTACTGTTTTTGGAGTCTCTTCTGTCTTAAACTCTCTAATCTTCTAACATTGTGCAAGCATATATATTTCTTTCATGATTTGGATACGAAGCAATATATAAAGTGCCCATATTTCAGAATAAAGCATCATATCATTTCAGAATAAGGCTTGGTCTCTTTACTCAAACATCAGATCCTCGATATGTTGTACCACATAATGGAAATCCAAGCTGTGCTAGTTCAAGTGAGAGTCAAATGCTAAGATGGATATCACTAAGAGACCCACAAACAAGTGTTCAAAAATTTATAGAACATGGCAATACTAATGACATGTTAGGCATCAGGAATGTCCTATAACAGAAAAATATATGCATTTAAAGGGTGTGTTATTCATGGCATTCTAGAGTGTTTTCAACACTGAATATGTGTTTCACTTCCTTGAATGAAGGGACACTATTGCAGAAATCATGTATGTAACAATTTTCCCATCACTTCAACAAGGTAGTGGCAACATGCAGCTTGAGAGTCATGCAAGTGATTCCAATACATCACATTTGAAGTTTGAATATCCTCCTCTAGAAGGCAACACTGGTGATGAACATATTGAGCATGATATGACAGGAAATGAGTATGGTTCTACAGTGGCACTTTCTTCCCAATGGAAGTCAGCATATGGAAATAACTTGATGAAAGCTCCATCAATGGTGCAAAATCATTACTCTTTGGTATCGGTAATTACTACCCTCACCTTTCACCCTACTTCCTCTCAACTACTGGTTTAGTGTACAAATGGGTCTCTGTTAATAATTTTATTGCATAGCTGTCAATTAAAACTATTGCTTCACCTCCTTGAAACCCACCATGCTTCTGGAAGATGAAAAAGGTAAGCTGAGAAACTTGAGACCATGAAGATCCCAATAATCAATGGAAAAAGGAAAGTGTTGGTAACTAGTAAGGTGTATAAGAAATCTAATTAATACTTTAGAAAATGGACAAAGTTATATTATAGTTATATCTATAAGTCCAGATGATTAGAAATTCTTCACATATTTCAGTTATAGTTCTCATCTTGTGTCTCTTCCAAATCCACAATTAAGAGTCTTGAGCAAAATTGTCAAAAGTTTTAATTTGCAGATGAGTTTCCCTCAAAAGTTAAAGTATAAGAATTTTTTCAGTGTACTTCTACTAGAAATTGTGACAAAAATCATGAATAATATTTGGATTGATATTTCATATTATAATTTATAAATGATTTTAAGCATATTTCTGAATGCTTCTTTGTCGATTTTTCATATTTTATAATTCTTGTAGATTGCAGAAATCCAAATACTCTAATACTTACATATATTTTTCTTTTAATTTCAGGGATTGGGAATGATGTATAATGCTTCAAGCATATCCAAATATGGATTGTTTGTATATAAGCCCTAGTATATCTTAGTATTCCTCAATACTAATATTTGTTACCTATCTACACCTCTATCTCTCCTAAGACTGGGCGTATACAATATCTCTCCTAAATCTCTCTATGACTAGTATATTTGTTACTATATAAAAGCCTAAGACTTAGGGTTTGTTAAAATACTGATGGAAAGGTACTTTTGATGATTCAATAAGCATGAGAAGGTCAAAAAAAGGTTGTTTGAAAGGTTGGTTAAGAGGATTTGAGAAAGGAGGTAACAAAACTAATAAACCCTTGTGCTACTAAGGCCTAATTAGGCCTAATACATGACTGAGACAACAAGTTTTGAATCTTTTGTTACAAAGGACCTAATACCTATTTTGGAACATGTTTTAGGCATGCTAAAAAGGTAGTCAAATATGTGGTTGTTTATGGATTTCAGTGCCTATGCTAAGAGAAAAGACCTGATAGTTAGTTTGAAGATTGACAAGCTTTGTCATCAGTTTGTGAAGGAATTGCACCCAAAATAAGAGACCTATGTTTTTAGAGTTTATGGGGAGTATAATCATGTTATTCCAACCTTGATGAAGGTGTTTCAAGTATTGAGTTGGATGTTTTTGTCTTTAGGACTGATGTTTATGTTTGTAGCCAACAAATGCCATTGTTGCATGTTGTGGACAGTCTGAAAAGGAGTGATCATGAATTGTTGTATTAGGGTCCTTGAAAGGGATGGGTTGAGTGAGTTGGAATCTTTGAAGAGTGTTTGTAACCTTGTTTGAGGTTGTGGATTCCTTATTTTCCTCTAAACTTATTTTGGACTCAACGTTAACAAATATGTTCTGGAGCTATTGCATTTACTAGCATATATGTTTGTGAATATTTTGTTAACTTCTAGTGCATCATTAGTGTTTTCCTAGATCTACCAAGGATGCTATAAGAGTTGTGGACAAGGAAAAAGTTCTATCTTCATGGAAGAATGGAAAAGAAAATTTAATTTAGCTATTTTATTTGATTTGGCATAATGAGCTTAGATGTGCAAGATATATTTACTAATTACTGGCCTTTTAGGTAAAGGTTGATGATTTATTTGTTTTTTTTTGCAGTAATCCATGAGCCAGATGGCCCTACTTTAGATTCATATTTTTTGAGTATTCATCTTTTCTTGCAATAGTGAAGAAGCTTTTCAATCTTAAATCAGATTTTTTAAGAAAAAGAGATGCTTGGGCTGGATGTTTTGAAAGCTATTTTTATATTAGAGATACTCCTCAGACAGATTGCCCAGGTTTGGGATTCTTTGCGCTATCTTTTTTCTTTGATTAAGGATTGGATGAGTTTATTTTAATTTGTACCTTCCTATGATTTTCCAGTTTTGTATACTTTAAAGTTGTGCTCATCTAGACTTATGATTATAATTTCCACTTTTGACAACATTTCTAAACATCCATGAAATGTTGTTGCAAGTATTCAATATTTAGCATAGTCATTAGATATTTTTTAATTTGACGTTGAAAATAATGTACATGGAAAAGTAAATTGGAATGAAGGAAGACACACAAGATGCCAAGACCTGGAGAATCATTATTCATTAAGGATATTGAATAGTTGGGAGCATAGAAATAAGTTGGAGCCTATTGCAAACTGAGCATTTGCATCTTCCCAGAAAAATGTAGTAAAAATAATTTAACTCAAGCAGACCCTTAAATATAGAAGTTATGGGTGTCAAATCCCAAGCAAGAGCTCATTAGATGGTTCAAAATCAGCTTGAGTGGGCCAAGTTGTACTAATGGTAACAAGTGGGTGTCTAAACTGACTTGGGATGGAGACATATGGACAGGTTTAACCAGTGAAAAAAATGGATCTTCTATGGGTTAGCATCCTAGTAGAGGGTTCAACTATTTTTATTCTTTATTACAGATGTCCCAACTAACAACTTGTTTCTTCTATAAAAACTAAATTTACTTCTTCAATATCTAGTGCATTTTGCTGGACTGATTTTGCGTCATATTTACTCTTTTGAGGCAAATCATTCTTATTTCCTTGTGTATAGGGTATATCACCTTTGTCTAGGTGTTATGAGAACATGGCTTGGAATTTTCATTTTATATTTGACATTTGTGCTTCGAAAGCCAAAACATGGGTTGCATGTGAGACATTTTCATTGCTTGACCTATTCTATTGTGAATTTTCTAGCTGCTAACTGTTTTAGTTTTATTTCTATGAAATAACAACTACGGTTATGATAAATGTGACTCCACTCCACCCCCCTTACATTTTGAGAGCATCCTTGGAAAATCCATTTTGTGCATGTCCTGCAAGCATCTCATTCTATGAGAGCACATTTCTTCGAGACATTTTGTTAAACAATTCACTTCCACATTTTCCATACATGTCTAATAGAGCATTTCCAACTATAATATTTGACAAAAATCCCCATTCCATTACGGTTTGATGGATGTCCATACCATGCCCCCAAGTTCCCATTTTGGCACAGGTGGGGAGAATATTGGCTTTACAAAAACCAATTTCATTATCTTAGAAAGTTTATAATTTTTTTGCCAACAAATCCATTTTTTTCATATCTGGCAATCATGGCATTCCATGAAACCAAATTTCTGAGGCACACTGTCAAATAGTTTGTATGCCTTGTCTATGTTTCCACATTTTGCATACATGTCTACTAGAGCAGCTGCAACTCATCTGAAAAAATTCCTCTATCCTTTATGCTTTGATGGATGCCAATACCTTGTTCCAAAGCTCGCGTTCGACACATGCTTGGAGGATGGTGGGAAAGGTTGTAGAGTCTGGCTTTACACCTTCCAATTACATTTGCTTGAAAGTTTCTAAGGCCTTTTCAACAAATCCATTTTGTGAATACCTACAATCAATGCATTCCAGGAGAACTCATTTCTTGGAGGCATTCTGTCAAACAGTTCGTGTGGCTTGTCTATGCTTCCACATTTTGCATACATGTCTACTAGGGCAGTTGAAGCTACATCATCTGAAATGTAACTATTTATCAATTGATGATATATTTAAATTTATGAATTTAGACACATCTACAAAGAGCTCTTGTATTTTTTTTCAATTTTCTAGTTTATTATTTTACTGTGTTTGTTGTGTAATTTGTGGATACTTAAAAGTTAAACCTACTAATTTATCAGTTGGTGATTTGATAATTTTTTGAATTTCAAACTATATGTTGTTGGCTTTGTTTGGTTATAAAATTTGTTGAATTTGGACTTTGTGGATGTTTTATTGTTGCCGCCCTATTTGCATTTGGATTTGATCTATCAAATTACAAGCCTTTTTAATTTTTTAGTCTGAGCTTATTAAAAATGGTTTTGATCGACACAATTATGTTGTAGAATTTTCTTTGTTTATTGTTTCATCTGTAAGGTGATATTTGCTGGCACACATTTCTTTTTATTGGTATAATGTCTCGTTGACTCCTATTTTGCACGCTGACTATTGTAGATAAGCCACAAGACCATGCTATTTTCTACATTATAAACTAAGTATTTTTACATCTTCAGCTACATCAAACTCACCTAGCCTATAATGTTAATAGAAGAGACTTCTGGATAAAACTATGTATGAGAGAGAAATCGACATTTCAGGTCAACCAAGATGAATTGATAATGTTTATTTCATTTTTTCTATATGAGCTTTTTGTTTCTTGCAAATTATCAAGATTCTATTGGCTTTGGCCAATGATGCTCCAGCTTCTTCTAATGATTGTATGCATTATAATTTGTTACTAGTATAAGGTTCAAATAAATGTCATTAGTGTGAAAATGTATGACCATTCTTGAAGTAGCATTCAAATTTTTTTACATATATGAATAGAAATTTAGATGCTATTTTTTTAACATAATGTCTGCACTGCAAAATGAGGTATTGCTACTAATTTGATGAAACTATAGTATGCTACAGTTCTTCTGTGACTATTAGGCTACAAAGAGGAATAAATTTCACAAGATAAAATACATTTTTCTATATTGAGCTTGTTTTAGTTGAAAACTTGAATATAAGAAAACTCAAATTGTATTGGGTAATCTTGCTAATTTGTTGTGTTGAAAATTAAAAGCCTTTGCCTTTAACTGAGTAAAATTATAAGTATGCAACTATTTTCTATGCTGCATGGTTTGATTCTACAAGAAGAGGTGTGCTTTTTTGTCAAGTAATATAGCAACTAAAATTGGGTTGTCATGTCAGATGCATGGATCAATGTGTTAGTGCTATCGTAGATAGTGAAAGTGCTTGTATATATTTTTAAATAAATATTTTTGCAACAAGCAAAAGTCTGTGTTATATTTTTTCCTTATGTTTGATTTATTTCCTGAATATGTGACATTGGTTTAGTAGATTATTGAATCTGAGTTATGTGGGAATTATGCTTCTTGAATGCAGGTTTTTAAGAGTGGACCACTTTTTATATCATCCAAAGGTATGTTGTCAATTCTATGGTTGAGTTAATGTTTCTACATTTTTAGCAAAAAGCTTCAATAGCTGGGAAAAAATTGAAAATAAATTTAGTGCAAATGAGTTTCATTGGGGAAATACTACTTATATAGAAGCTAACCTTAATATTTTTTACATTCAAAAGTATGCTGTCAATTCCATGGTTCAGTTAAGGTTTCTTAGAACCTTAGAAAAATGTTAGAATAGCTGGGAAACAGATTAAAATAAATGTAGCATGAATGACTTTCAATGTGGAAAGAATGTTTGTATAGGAGCTATCTTAAATATTTATTAAAGATGTTTGAATTGGAGAAAATAAATAGAAAACAACTGAGATAAAAAAAGAGAATTTTAAATATCATTAAATGACCAAACTAATTCAACAGAACTTAGAATTATGTCTGACAGTGATAACAGGTATAAGTTGTGCCTAAGGCATCACCTGCCTAATGATGCACCAAGGGGCCTTGTCAAGAATGTAAAAGTTAGGAAAAGGTGAGTCCTAAAGAGTACATGGTGCTTGAGTTAGTGTTTATATCCACTAGAAGATGCAACAAATAAGGAAGAGATATGTTCCCTTAAAAGAAAAATGGCAGAAGCTAGTATGTGTTAAACTGCTAATCACATTCTTGAGGCACACTATGAATATATTATGAGAGATGGAGAGCTTCTAATCAATCATGTGTATTGTTCTTGAGGTACACTCTAATGGTGGAAAATTATCATTAGGAGAGAAAAAAATGAGAGATTTTTAATAATCACAATGTCTCAAATTCATGTATGATGTTTGTAGAAATAAAAGATCATAGGGAAATTTTAATGTGGAAAGGTAGCAATCTTTTTGGGAGTTTAACTGTTTAAGTCAAAATTCCCATGGAAACTATTCTAGACTAAAAATAAATACAATGGCATTTTTATGTTGTGATGTTGTTTTCATTCCTTAACTGATGGACTATGAGTGCGAGGAAATTAATCTATGAATTCAAATCTCATACAAACTTCCTTATGTAGGATTAATATTATGAATGAGAACTTTGTTTAGGATGGTGACTGCCAGCTCATTGCTTGGGTGCTTTTGAATTCGAGACTACCAAATTTCTCAAAATTATTGTAATATTTATGTATCTATTATCCAACCCACATGGAAACTTGGAAGCATAATCAAATTAATTAGTCTATCAATAATTCAATAACCAATCTTAATAGCGTCCTTTACAATTAATTGCCATACAATTAACGATAGTAATAATTCCAAAAAATTGGTGTTACAATCACATCATTGTGGCCTTGAGTGTCAAGTACAGTGGGGAATGAGGTGACTGGAAGTTGGTCAAGCAGTCAGTTTATTTGTTATCATCATCTCCCTTGTGTTTGGTGACTGGTTGGAATTGTTCTAGTATTTCATCCACTTCATGTGCTTTGTGTTCTCCTTTGTGTACAAAGAAATTGAAGGGACTTGTGACAGGAGTGAATGGCCTCACTAGCTAAGAGATAGTGTTGCAATTGCTTCATGACTTGAAGAGCTCCTCCTTGTAGTTAAATTAATTTTACATAGTATCTTTGAATATATTTGAACATGTAATAGAATATCAATGTTGGGTGAGCAGTGCACCAAGTGATGCATTGGACTCCTTTTAGAAAGGTTGATTGTTGTCTGGATTTGAGTTTTTTAAATGCTTGATGTTGTGGAGGTATGCTGACTTAGGTCATGTGATTTGATTCAATAGTAGAGAGATGAGAGCATACCAATATGAACTGCTGATAAGAATTTGCAAATCTTGAGAAAACTTTCCAGTCCTTGTAATGCTGCAAGGAATTGGCTAATCTTGGATGATCTTTATCTTTTTCAGATCCATGTGAATTCCTTCATGGTAAATGATATAGCTCGAATAGTAAACCTAAATAACACCAAAGGAACCTTCTAAACTTGTCAATTAGAAGATAACAACTTCAAACTTATGATTCCTCTCATTTGCAAAATTTATCTTTTCATTATCCTTCATTAGAATTTTTGGTTGGGAATAACTTGAGCACAGGTCTGAATTTCTATTTCATCCAAAGTTTGTTAATTCTATGGTATGGATTGTGATTTGCACTGTGATTGGTCATTTTTTTGTGTTTGAGACTCTACTTACATTCAAGAAGACATATGGAGATTATTTAAATTGCATGTACCACAGATTTAACTAGCATCTTAGTAATAATGTTTAGGGTGTCCTCAATATAGCCAGCACGGGCATGGAGGTCAATCATGCACACCTAATGATCAACTATATATGTAAATTGTAATGCAATAAGGGTTACTGACATGTGAAGTATGTGTAGCCCTCATCCACTAAACCTACATGATTGCATGCACCTAGAACCGAAGCAAAGCTTACAATGTTAGGATGTGTTCCAGAGTGCTTCATTAATTCAAAGATTTTGAGAGGTTCCTTGCAAAGTCCATTTTGTGCACATTCTGCAATCAATCATTTCATTCCATGAGATGACATCTCTTTGAGGCATTATGTCAAACAATTCAAGTTTTTTGTCTATGATTCCACATCTTGCATATATTTCTACCAGAGCATATCCAACTGTAACATCTAGGTAACTTTTTAATTCCTCTATCTTTCATGAATCTCTTTACTATTTGAAACTTGTACAAATGTTTTAGAGAAGAACATAAGTTGCAACATTTTTAGGATCCAACTAAAAAATTAGTGTTGCTAGAAATACTTAGCCTATATTCACTATCGGCCTAACATTACTACATAGGGGGAACTCCCCTCATAGCTCCACTGATAGACCAATGAAATCATATTAGCAACACTAGAAAATATCAGCGGAAGATAACACAACGTCCCACCGATGGGGTGATAGCATGCTTAACCATGATACTAATATAATAATCAAGTTAGTTAATTGGTCAGCTAGGTTCGTTGATTAATGTTTTTTGACGGATTTGTGAATGCTCAACTACTGTGCAAGCTCTTTGATAATATGACAATGATTTGATTCAAATATTCATAAATGGATCAGAGGCTTTTTTAGAATGCTCCCCAAATGTTTGGAAGGAATGATGGATTTATAGATTTAGAGGTGAAAATATGAATGGTTGATCAACCATGCACACCTAATGATCAACTATATATCTAAATTGTAATGCAATAAGGGTTACTGATGTGTGAAGTATGTGCAGCCCTCATCTACTAAAATTTCATGATTGCATGCACGTAGAACCCAAGCAAAGCTTACAATGTTAGAATGTGTTCTAAAGTGCTTCATTAATTTAAATATTTTGAGAGGTTCCTTGCAAAATCCATTTTGTGCACATTTTGCAATCAATCATTGTTTGTGCACATTCTATAATCAATCCTTGTTTTTATAACCATATAGTTTTAGTTTTGATATACACCATTTTACTGTTGTTTTATTGAAATTTGAACAATGCCCTGAATTTTAAATGTCTATGCCAGCTGTACAAGAGTCCAGGCAGCAACATGTTCAAATTGGAGAATATCAAAGCAAGGCTCAACAAGAGCCACTCTTTCCTTTTCCTGGTAGTGCCTTAGATCTATTTTATTTCAATTTTGTTTGTTTTAATCTTTTTTTCTTTTGAGTAATTCCTTAAAACTTAAATGCTTCTGCTAGTTACATCAACATACAAGATCATAATGTAATATGTGATGCATTTTCTTAATATAATTCTCTTTCAAGATCTTTCATCTTTTTCTTAGTCTTTATCCACCAAGTCAGATAGCATGAAGATTTATGCAACCTTTTCATAGTTATAGCTACAAATATTTTGCCACTTACAGAAAGCAATAGAGCTTGGAAAACTCAACTATCTTCCTCATTTTGTTGCTTTTCTCTATAGGGAATTTTTTTAGATGCCCACTAGAAGTTTGAATCCTTCATTTTTACTCTTTCAAAGTAGTTTCTTGTCTGACAGTGAAGTTGAAAGGGATCCAAGCCTTGGCTTGGATGCAAGAAATTTCAATGCTCTAATTTCATGAGTTCTGAGAGTATCTTCTCATGGTTGGATTTCATTAATTCTATTATCATGGATGTCTAATGTGAAAGTGAGTGCAATTTATTTTCCCTTGCCATCTAGAGTCAATGCGATGTGTGCTATTCTATTTTTTTTTTGGTTAATATATTGAAAAACCTATAGGTTGATGTATTTGAGCTGTTGATTTTTTTATTTTGGAGATTGCATGAGAAAGCATAGATAAAGGAGCTGATATCTGCATAGATTATGCTATTTATTCCCTTGGTTATGTTCATTGTTTAGCAAGCACTCTTGTTGATATGTGATATATGGCACAAGCTTTGTTGGGTGTATTAAAGTTATAATTCACATGACCCTTTTCTGGATATTACCTTTACTTTTGATGGTTCAATAGTTCATATAGCTCACAAGTATTGTAAATAGAAGCTCATGGGCAGTACATTGCAGTTTTCCACTGATAAAATGAAATATGTGGTTTCATTTACTTGAGCCTTATGCGTGACTTTATTTTTTGTAAATATTAATAGTATGTAATTTGATAACTAACAGGGGGGAGTTCTGGATTAGAACCTCCAGCGAGAACATGGCTATCCATGGAGTGCATCATTGAGGAGCTTCAGTCATGAATAAAAAGGCTTGAACGATGGCATATGTTTAATAAAGTAAGTATTTTTCAGATTGTCACTTGAACGTTTATCCTTGTGGGTTGCACTCTTTATATACATGGTAAATAAGTACATTATTTGTGAGTAGATGGAAAATAAAAGCTTTCAACTATTTCTTTGCTTTAAATTTGTTTTTCTCCTACTTCCATGCATATGCTATTATTTTGTGCTTTTGAATATTTATTTTTTTATTTTTGGAGAAATGCATGTTATTTTACATCAAAGAACAAGAGAACTGCAACGACTGAATATTTTTGTGTTTTCTCTTGAAAGTTTCTTATTTTTATCATAGATCTTGTAAACTGTAATTTTACGTAAAACCAAACATGGAGTTTTTCTAAGCACAGTATATTTGGTCTTTTAAGAATTATGCTAATGTAAATAATTTTTTCCTAATATAGAGTTTCTTCTAAAAATGTTTGGAAGGCTCAACTTATTATATGTTTGCTTGCAATTTATGTGGTTCTATGCATTTTTGTTGTTCAGGTATTGTGGAAATTCCTCATATTTGCTCGAATTGGCGATGCAATACTCTAAAACCCTCGTCGAAATCTTATTTTTAGGTTGCAGCTCGTCAAATTAGAGAGGTGAGCTCGTCAAATGGGAGGGTAGGATTTCTCTGAATCAGGAAATATATGCGGCACAAATAATATAACTAAAGCCATGAGATTTTTTTAGAGCTTGAAAAAGTTTGATAAAGTATTTCAAATTTCAGCTTCATTGATTTTGCTTATTCCTTTATTTGGCTACTTTTAGTAGTTATTGTTCTCCACCCTTTAAAATCATCATACTGGATGAGGTAGATTCAATGACATAAGATGCTCAGGTATACAATTTTCTTATATCTGTTCTATGAATGAAATTTATTAGTTTTATATTTCATTTACCTTTATTTTGTGAAATATGTTTGCATAAAAAGTAACCAAAATGAGTAGCATTTTGTTTACCAATTGATAGAATGCCTCCATGAAGACACACTCTAAAGTTACAATATTCTATTTCATTTGCAACTATGTTAGCAAGTATTATATCTGTACTTTTTTCTTTTTGTTTTCTATATAGTGAAGAGGAAATCTGAAACTTTAGAAGTATAACAATTATATTTAATAATGATACATTCACTATGTCTAGCGCCTAATTTTAGGGTTCCATAGTTGAAAAAGGAAAATAAAATGTTTGAATTTTATCCTCTGTATTATTTGACTTTTCTAAGTTTTTGATGTGCAAATTTTGAAACCTTATTTTTAGGCTACAACTCCAAATTGGAGAAGTGAAAGGTGAATACCAACGAGGAAGAGTTTGGAGGAGCTGAAACCAATAGTAGCGAGAAAGCTATGGATTTGTAAGGAGATTAAATGAGTCAAGCCCCTATAGGAGGTCATAGCCCTTCCAAAAGGACTACAATTAAGGAAGGGAAAAACAATATAAGTATATGAAAATAGGAGTATCTTGTTTATATAGTGTCCACAAGTTGTACAGTGTCACTGAGACATTGAATGTAACCAATGAGATTTTGATTTTCCAATGAGGCTTAATAAAGTAAATTTTTAGAGTGGTTTTTTCTCCACTCATAAATATTGTGTTGTGGCTCCTCTTGATTTGTAATCTGTTTGTGTTTATGTTTAATCAATCATATTTGTTCAAGCATTTTAGTCTTCATTTCATGGTGCTTCTTCAACATTTGAACATCTATGATACTTGAAGTTTATATACATAAATTTGTGAGGATTAATTAAGTTAGATTTGATTTGTAATGACTAAACATATGACTAAAGTAATAACTAAATTAATGACTAAATACATGACTAAATACATGACTAAAGTAATGACTAAATATATGACTAAATTAATGACTAAATATATGACTAAATTAATAACTAAATATATTACTAAAGTAATGATTAAATTAATGACTAAATATATGACTAAATTAATGACTAAATATATGACTAAATAAATGACTACCATGACTAAATAAATGACCAATTAATAACAATCAATGACTAAATTAATGACTAAATATATGACTAAATTAATGACTAAATATATGACTAAATAAATGACTAGTTAACAACAATCAATGACTAAATTAACCACTAAATCAATGACTAAATCAATGACCAAATCAATGACTAAAATAGTTTAGTCATAAATTTGGTCGTGTTATAAATGACCAACAATAAACTACTAATAGTCACGTGACCAAAATTAGTCATTTATATGCAATTTTAGTAGTTTATTTAGTTATATATTTTTGTTTTTGTACTAGTGAGTGGAATGATGAATGATGGCCTATGGAATGGCTAAGAGAATTTGCGTGGATTTTGGTTGAATGAAAAGTAGATTTCTGATGAAATTATATTTGATCTTCTCCTCATTCTATTTGGGATTGAAATCCCTTGAAGAAATGATGTTGATGGTGTTTGTTGGATGCTCTGCATTAGATGTACCCTGATGATTGAGTGTTTTGATATGATGCTCTACATCACTAACTGCCTTGTCTATGCTATTGCTTACTATTATGGTTTCATAGATTTTTTCCAAGCATCCATAGTTTTTCATGGTGGTGCACCTTTGCAAGCACATGCCTCCATGTGAAGTAATTGTATCATGTTGCTTCTGTTGACTTTCTAAACAACTATATTGTACAGTTGAAATTTTGTCATCTATCAACATCTAGTTATTAGTTATGGAATTTGAAGTAATGCTTTGAGTTTTTTTTTTATGTAATGCAATGTAACCAACAATATGAATATAAACTACACAAATCTATTAAGTAGAATTCATTAGTCAAGTTCTCTTTATTATATTACCTTCGTGTATGTTTGAGTGAATCCACTGGCACTAGGAGGTGTTTGCTTGAAACCACCAATATTAGCCTGTTCAACATCCAAAATCACATGTATTAAAATACCATTCGTAAAACAATGCTATTAACATGTAATAAATTTATAATTGTTTACTAGTTACATACCCCACTGATAGGTGTATTGCAAAAATAAGTAGGTGGAGGACCGGTGTATCCAGTCTCAACATTGTGACCTTGCAATTTTATTAAAATAATAAAACTAAATTAGTTAATCATGCATTTAAGAATCAAAATTTAATAAATTAAATTCAATGAACATGCTGAATTTTACTTGACTATCAATGCCATATGCACGATGCAAAATGTCAGCCATCCTCTCCATCCCTATAGCAGCATACAGATCCTATGTAGCAGCATACGAATCCTGCGTAGCAGCATATAGATCCTGCGTAGCAGCCTCCTGTGTGCCGGTGGGGTCATATGAACAAGTCACCCTGCAAGATTGACACACATGGGTTCTAAGTCCACCACCCGAAGACTCCCCTGGATGGCATTGTAAAATAGGGCTAGTATGATGGATGACACTCCGGGTCAAAGTGTTGATTGCCTGCAATGTCTCTACATCAACACTCTCCTTCACAATGACAGGCATAACAATGTGCTCACGAGGCAGCCTAGCGAGAGGTCGTCTCCCTTGCCGCGCAAGATCCAACTGTGCACTGGGCCTATCCTGAGTCGACCCCCCACCTCTCCCCTGGAACTCCCTCATATCAAAATAATTTGGGATTTGGTTCAATACAAACTCACTGTATAGTTTCCTAAGAAAATATTGGGGGACTTCATAATTATTGCACGGTGGGTAATCAAAGACCAAGTACCACCTATCATAAAAATGGTTCCTAATCTCTTGGTGGTGGCACCAATGAATAGGAAACCTCTTCGCATTGAGGCTAAGATTTTTATTTTTTCTAGGGTCAATGAATAGAGAGCACAAATCACCTTTAGTAATTTTTAAATCTTTTACTCTTTTATATGATAGTTTATATGCATAATATGCCTAAGCTGCCTACCTCCTATCTTGCTATCCTGTTATTTGTTGGGTTATTGAATCTACTGTTATCACCTAGAAATTGCACCCTACACATAGTGATGGAGACTGAGCTTTCTAGAGAAACATGGGATCACTTCAAGGCTGTGGATCACCTTAAGTTGAAATGAACCTCCGGAGAAGGCCAACTTCCTTTGGGTATCACCTAAACTAACGATTCAATAAAGGGAAAAAGGGAGAAGGAGTACATGAATGAAACTAAACTATGGTGATACACCAAGTTGATAATAAATCATGAAAAGAAAACAAGATGAACATACACTAAGAAGCTAATAGTTAGTATTTTACTTATTCAGCATGACCCCTTTAGACTTATGCACTATTCTTAAATGGCTTGCTCTACACACATATCTTAAGAAGGAAAGATGAATTCACAACTTTAAGGTATGAATACAATTTTTTTAGGAAAACACAGTTGAGAACTTGCATAATCTAAAAGAAATAAAGAACTGAGAGTAATACAAACATTAACACTGGCTTCCGAGGTAAACTCTATGTTTTATTCCAGATTCTTAGTTGAGCTACAAAGTATACATCAATAGAGAGAGGATTGTCAAAAATCACTAACTCCCTAAAATGTACAGTCCGAAATCCCCACAAAAAAAGGAAAAAATGCCTTATATACAAAAAAGATCTTGGCCCCTTGGGGCTTACAAAATATCTATCCTTAGAATAGATCTCTCCTTAGATATTTTGATTGAATTTAATGCTGCACCCTGCGTGTCCATGTCGGTGAAGAGTCATTCCCCAGAGAAGCCTTCAGATCTTTCATAGCTATCGCATTCATTTCTGATCCTAGTGTCCTCCTTGAACCTCTTCGGCCAAGCGCTTTGAATGCTTCTGAGCTCAGAATAGATACACGTTGCTTTTCATTCCATTGATGTTCTTCATCCTGGTCAGACTGCCATGACTCGCTTTTAGATCTCTCTAATTGGTCGGGTATACTCCACGCAGATTCTTCGGGTGGTCAAAAGCTCCTCCTATAGAATCGCATGTCGGTGAAACACTAATCGTGTCTCCTCGATGTGATTATATCCTCTCACAACCATTGGTAAAACATGTGACAATTGGTGAGAGCTCATGCCATAGGCAATATAATATTGGCGAGCCCATTTCATGGTTGGGGAGACTTCCTTTGGTTAGGGAGACCCTCTATCGAGCCCCTCTGCTCTCGGCGAGCACATTCATGTCGGAAAGACCCTACCAAGTTGGCAGGACCTCATGGTGAGCTCATTTCATTTACCCCGAGCTCACTTTTGTTTCGGCCAGACCCTATCTTGGTCGACGAGACCTTTCCCCGAATTCAAATTTTCCACCGAGACTTCTTGGCAGGAACCACCATTCCATGTCGGCGAGATAGCTTCCCTTCACCGAGACATCATACCAAAGGGAAAACCTTTCGGTGAAACCTCCACACCTCAGCCAGACCTCCTGGTGAGCAGTCCTTTCCTTCGGCGATGAGTTTACTTTCTCTTCAGTCAGGGAGACATCCATCAGTCAGGAAGAACTTGTGGCGATATCACTTATTCTCCCCGGGTTTATTTTCTTTCGGTGAGACCCTATCGGGTCAGTGAGAAGTTTTTCCAAGCCCCTAAATCTTTTGGCAAGCACCTTCTGTCGGCAAGACTCCTGAGTGTCAATAAGACATTTTACTGAAGGTAGAACGTTACCCTGAGACCCCCTCATCTTCGGCAGGAGTTGATTGAGGTCACCCCGAATGCACTCCATTCTATCGAGCTCCACATTCTTTCAGCAAGACTCTAGAAAGTCGGGAAGACTTCATAGCGAGGTCCATTAGTCATACCGATACCCACTTCCATCACTAAGACCACGCTATGTCGACAAGACATTACCCGATGGTTGGAAACTACACTGATGTCAAATATGTCGGGTAGACCTCCCGCATTTGGGGAGATATTTTGGCAAAGGCACCAACCTTCGTTGAGAGCCCATCCCTTTGGGAAGACATCTCACTGAAGGAAAAACATAAGCCGAGAGCTCCTCGATGAACTACCGTCGACGTGACCCCTTGCATTCGGCAAGACCTTTGTCGAAGACGCTTCCCTTCACCGAGAGTTCATCCTTCTTGTCAGGGAGAGATCACCATATTGGTAAGACCGTTTGCCGAGGGCACAACCCTATACTGAATGCGTCATTCCCTCGGCAAAACACTTGTTATCGGAGAGACTTCTGCCTAGCTTCATTACTATCGCCGAAACATTGGCCCGTCGGCTAGACATTCGCCCAAAATGATTTTATTTCCCGGACGCGACCATTTCCTCTGGATGATGCCTTCAATCAGCGAGAGCCCTTTTAGTTGGCGAGACATTCTGAAGGTCTTGGTGACTCTCTCCTTAGAGGATTTTCATGCTGAACTTGAACAAGGCAGGCTTCCCAACTGAGTTCCCTATGACCTAGCATCATATTCATGATTTGTTTCCCTTGTGCGAATGCTCCATTTGGCCTTCCCGAACCTCTGTCACTTGATTTATCTTGCCTGATTGAGCCTATGAGTGAAAATTAGGTAACATTTTTGGCGACCTTTGTTGGATGTTTGCCTACTAAACATGGAAAACCAGTAGCCAAAACTTGTCCATTGGGCATGGAGTCATTAGGAAGCTCAGAAAAATTAAAACATCAACTTTGCACATAGCTCAAACATGCCCATAACTTATAGGTCATAACATATTGTCCAAACCTCAAGAAACAGGAGAAACCAAAAAAAGGAAATATTTACCGTGCTAAAACACCACCTAGGTAAAGGAAAAACATCTAAACCAAAGTGCAGAAGCACTTATTGAAAACATAAACCTAAACTAATATGTACAATAGAGGAACTCCATCGGACTTGAAAACAAGGCTTGAGGTGTATCCCATTAACTGGGATAGGAAGCACTTCCCCTTCTATTGTGGCTAGTTGGTAAGCATTGTGTTCCTTACAGTCTCTAATAATAAATAGACCTGTCCACATGTTATCAAACTTGGTGTGATGGCCTGGCCTACTTTTCAAAACATCCCATTTCAATATGAGATCAACCACCTTGAAAACCTTTTTTGTAGCCTTCTTGTCAAATGTATTCTTTTTTTGGAGCTGGTGATACTCCAAAACCTTCATCGCTTTGTCTCTTGATTCTTCGAGCTCCATGAGCTCTGCATATCTCATGGACATTGGGTCCTGTTCCTCAAACATCTCCAACTAGTGAATAATGTCTAGAGCTGGAAGCTCTATGGATAGAGGTAAACTGGCCTCCTTTCCATAGACTAACATGTATGGTGAATTACCAATAGACCTCATAGGAGTCACTCTGTCTACCCAAAGTGCATACTTTAATCTAATGTGCCAGGTCCTTTGATTATCCTCCATTATTCTTTTGATAATCCTGATGAGATTCTTATTTGTGCTTTCAACTAAACCATTACCCCGAGGGTAATAATTTGAGGATGTATTCAAATGAATTCAATGCTTAACAGCCCAATCAGTTAATCTTAATCCCACAAATGCAAGAGCATTATCAGATACAATAGAGTCAGGAACTCCAAATCTAGTGACTATATCCTCATAAAAGCTCAAAATTGAAGACTCTTTTGCTTCTTTCAAAGCTACTGCTTCTGTCTATCGTGTGAAATAGTCTATGGCAGTGAGCACCCACTTGTGACTAGTACTCGATGGTGGATTGATCGGCCCAATACAGTCGATGCCCCATCTCACGAAGGGTTGCTCCACTTGAATTGGATGCAAAGGCATAGTGGGCAGTTTTTCTTTTCCTACAAACAAGGCACATTTGATACACTTTCTTGACCAAGCATATGCATCCTTAAATAAGCTAGGCCAGTAGTAACCAGCTCTCATGATTTTCCAAGTAGTTGTCCTTGGAGCAAAGTGACCCCCTGTAGCTCCATCGTGAAACTCATGAAGTACCTTTTCAATCTGATCACTGTGAATACACCTTAACAAAACACCATTTAGATCCTTTTTAAAAAGAACATTATTTACCAGCACATATGGTATGGACTGTAGTCTAAAGTATCTTCTTTTGGCTCTATTCAAACCTAATGGACACTCACTAGTTTGTAAAAATCGGGTCATGTCTTGAGCCCAATTAATTGTTCCTACATGTACATCATCTTGAGAAACCTGAGACTCATTTGTATTAGCAAAAATAACATACTTTTCTAATTTATTTTCACTGATTGACCCTGTAGCAAGCTGTTTATAGAGACCTTTACCTCTAACCAATTTGGTAATCTTAATATCTACATCATACTCCATGACCTTAGTGACCCATCCTGCTCTTTTTTCATTCAAATATTTGTTCAACAAAAACTCCTTCACACTTGAGTGCACCACCAGAATATGAATCTTATTGTTTGACACTAGAGGCTTAAACTTCTTTAGGCTTCTGATCACAATGAGAACATGTTTCTCAACAAAAGTATACCTCTCTTCATAATCAATAAGTACTTGGCTAAAGAAAGCTATGGGCTGTTCTAAGTTATCACTATTTTTCTGAACTAGCATGGAAAAGATTGAACTACTGCTACCAAAAGCATACAAAAAGAAGTTTTTGGACAAATCTGGATTTACCAATGTCAGAGCAAATGCTAAAGCCTCTTTTTTCCAACTAAAAACTGCATTCTTTTTGAGCATGGCAGTCAAAGGCTGTAGAAAATTTGCAACATTAGGAATAAATCTTCTTAGAAAGTTGATTCTCCCTAAAAAGCTTTGCAATCCTTTCTTGTGATTGGGTAATGGCAGTTCAAGTATAGCTTTGACTCTTTATGGATAAATGGTAACTCCATCCTTTGATACTATATGGCCTAACAGTCTCCCTTCATGTACAACAAAGATACTCTTTTTCGAATTGAGAGAGATACCAAACTCTGCATTTTTTGAAAACTTGCTTAAGGTGTGACAAATGTTCATCAACATTCTTAGAATAAATTATAATGTCATCTAGATAAATCAACATAATCTTATTGATAAAAATTTGAAACACCATGTCCATGGCCCTCTGAAACGTGGCACCAGCATTAGACAAACCAAAAGGCATCCTTTTGTATGCCATGGTGCCCCACTTAGTTGTAAAAGTAGTTTTGAACTGATCTTCCTCTTTAACTAGCACTTGATTATAGCCCGAAAAACCATCTAATAAGGAAAATATCTCAAAACCGGCCACTACTTGTAAGATTTGTTCCATGGAGGGCAGTGGGTAGTGATCTTTCAAAGATGCTCGGTTAAGATCTCTAAAGTCTACACAGAGTCTTATCTCACCATTTTTCTTCCTAACCGGTGGTTAGAAACCCATGAAGTATGCTTAATAGGAAAGACAATACCCCCCTCAACTAATTTGGTCAGCTCTTTAATCTTTAAGGGATCAAGCTTAGGATTCAAGGGCCTTTGTTTTTGCCTTACTGGCTTAGCATTAGGTTCTAACTCAATTGTGTGCTGAGCAATATGGGGATCAAATCCTTTCAAATCTGAGTATTCCCAAGTAAATACATCATAAAATTCTTGGCATAAGGAAACAAAAGATTGTTTATCTTCATGTGAACAAATTTTTCCTATCTTAAGGAGTTTACCTTTGAAAATATCCAGTTCTTCATAATGTTCTTCTTTGATTTGCAAGCCAGCTTTACCCTTTTTAAGCTGATTGTCAGTACTGAAAATCGACTCTAAGGTAACCAAACCTTTAGGTAACTTATTTGTTTTCAACTGTATGACCTGATCATCATATTGTTGCTTAAGTTTTGTTTGATTCACCATGGAGAACTGATCTTCTTCGAGCAAGAAAGAAAGGATATGTTCATCACTATCAAAAACTTGCCAGTGAATGTTGTTATCAGGAATTGATGGTCTGACTACAACCTTCACATACTGTTGTAATTTCTCTTTTCTAATGTCACCTAGAATATCAAACTGTGCTCCAATGGCTGCAAGTCTATCAACATGTTTGTTTTGGTTCCTTGGAATAGATAGTAAGTTAAAGGCATCAAACTCCTCAATCATATTCCACACTTTGTTTCTATAAGAATTTAGTGTTTCATTTTTAGCAACATTCAGGCCTCTTATTTGATTGACAATTAACTCACTGTCCCCATATACTTTCAAGTGGGCTATTCCTCTCTTCCTTGCCCACTCAAGACCTTGAACAAGGCCCTCGTACTTAGCAGATTTATTAGAGCATGCGAAAGCAAAATGAAAAGAAGAATAATACTTATCACCCCACAGAGATACAAGCATTGCACCTCCTCTAGAGCCATTTTTGCTTCTTGAACCATCAAAATACATCTCCCATAATTTATTATGCTGCTCAAACTGACTTTCTGCACTTCTTTCAAGATTTGGTGTTTCTATCTCAGCTTCATGCAATACATAATTGCCTAAACCAACATCCTGAATAAGCTCATTTGGATTATCAATCACGTTCTCAACTGCCCATTCATTCAAGAGTACCTCAGGTACACTCACAACTTGTAACTCTTGTGTTGCAACAAGTTCAATATCCTCTAAAACAATAGAATTAATGTTTATAGTAGATGGCACATAAGGTTCGATGTGATCCTTGGAAAGGGAATCAGAAGCTATAGTTACCTTAGTACCATACCTAGTCCTAAAAAGCATATGGGACCAATCTGAAGATAAATACCCTCCAATTTTAGCCGTGAAGTCTCTAGATAGGAATAGAGCAAAAAATGGAGGCAAATCTATGACAAACACATCTTGCGGGATTGAAAAATTGGGACATGCATGTAGTGTGAGATTCAAATTCTTAATAACACCTATAGTGTTCACTATTGTCCCATCCAATTGAAGTACTCATTTTTCTAATCGCTGGTATTGTAAACCTAGCTGGTCTACAATCTTTTTTGGCATTACCGAGCTGCTAGCCCCGCTATCAACCATGCAATTGTGCACCAATTTATTCCCCACTATTAAGGAAACATAGAAAGGAGGGGGCTTAACACCATCACTTTGTTGTGTGGTAGTATCCAAAGGTGCATTGGTTAAAACTAACTTTGTTTGGCCTAAAGAGACTTTATTTGGAAAATTTGAACTAACTGGATTTGATAAGGCCCACTGTAACAAATTGATTTGACCAGGGATTGCTAAAGAATCCCACATTGAAATTGAAACATTCATTTTTTTCATACTTGCAACAATGTTGAAAGGTGCAAATATATTTACCTTTGGCTACGTCTTTATAACAGCATGGTTAGGTTGCACTTGACTTGCGGATGAAGCATGTAAAGGCTGCTCCTTACTAGTGTCATAACCTCGTTGAAAAATGCATGGTACTTGCTGATTTGATGGACCAACAACTCCCTTATCTTTATTCGTTGCTTGTTCATTCTCAAAAGCCCTCTTCTTGGCTCTGGTGTTAGCAGCAATAGATGTGTCATCCTGGTTCACTCCACAAAATTCTTTTCTCTGCCAATTTAGGAGAGTTGAATCATTTGTAGGTTGATCCTGCTGTTGTGAATACCCCTCCTTAGGAAAATATTGTGCACCTCCAACAGTTTGCACCATAAGAGCTTGGTTGATTGCGCCATTAGAGCACGTAGCTTGATTATGTGGTTGATTACGAGGATAGCACCATTCATAATCAACAGCCAAATTGTTTTGAACATGAACAAGCTCTTTGACAACACTAATTGGAGCTGGATTATAGGCCTGAAAAGGTCTTGTAGCAATATTTTGTCTTGTGCCTTGGTAATTACCTTGATACTTCTGTCTATTCCCTTGGAATTGCTGTTGTTGACCTTGAAAAGGCTGACTTGAGGCCTGATTCTGCTGTTGATAAGGCCTAGAATAAGACTGTTGTTTTTCCAAGTTCACCAACTTGTTACCAAAAGTCCATAAAAGACTTTTGATCTTTTGTAACTCTTGTGATGAGCCTGAAGCAACACTTTCTTGTTTATCAATGGCTGGAGTAGCAGCTGGTAGCATTGGTATAGTTGGTAGAGGTGTAAAAGGAAGTATCTGCAAAGGGATATTTGCATGAATCTCTGGAAATATAGGCATTGGTGGCCTAGGAGCTAGTTTTCCAGCCTATATTAGGCTGCTTTTAGTTTTGATTGCTATTTCAAAAGAATCTGCTAGAGAAACCCCTCCCATTGATTGTATTATAACAGCTATATCGCTGTTAAGAGCCCTCAAAAAGTACAAAAATGCATACTCTGGAGGTGGCCTCACCGTTGCAGGGATTCTATCCCAAGTTCTTTGAAATATGAAGTTGAAGTCATTCATCTGCTCTTGTGGAGCCCTCTTAATTGTAGTCAATTGTTCCAATAGAGACAAGTTATCAGACCTGTCTTCAAATTGTTTATGAAATTTGTCTCTAAATTCATCCCATGTTGCAATTGAAATAATTGGTAGGCTCCTATACCATTGCACAACTCTTCCCTTCAGTGAAGCAGCTAGTAATCTCACTACAACATCCTCTTGGGTTATGTGATGGACTCCGCATAATGAAGCCACATCTCGCATGTGTTCAATCGGGGTAGTTTGATCTTCTCCTATGAAATTTGGAAGACTCTTCAAGGCTGCCATTGGAATGTCATTGTGTTGTGCCAAATTCAATGGGCTCCCTCCATTAAAAGAAACAAAGGGTTGATTCCTTGGAGCGGCCATTGGAGGTGGCTGAGGAGGATTTACTGGCACTCTAGATGAAACCAAAGATGGGACAACAACGTGTGATCCCACAGATGGAGGAGTGGATTGAGTTCCTCTAGATAGATAATTGTTATTCCTCGCCTTTCTGTTGCTCTGCCTTGTCTTCTTGGTGGTGACAACTCCAAATATTTGAAAGGAACTAAGCTGCTCCTTGTCTGAACTCTTCTCATAAACTGTAGAAGGCACTGGTTTTGAAGTTATTTCTCTCTACAGAGTCGCCAAGTATGCCAAATAACTTCTATAAAGTCTGGGACTTGCTGGTTGCATACCAAACCAACAGTTCAATCTAATTTCTGTCCCACCAGGCATGCCAGAAACTGTTGTCACCTAGAAATTGCACCCTACGCATAGTGATGGAGACTGAGCTTTCTAGAGAAACATGGGATCACTTCAAGGCTGTGGCTCACCTTAAGTTGAAATGAACCTCTGGAGAAGGCCAACTTCCTTTGGGTATCACCTAAACTAACAATTCAGTAAAGTGAAAAAGGGAGAAGGAGTACATGAATGAAACTAAACTATGGTGATACACCAAGTTGATAATAAATCATGAAAAGAAAACAAGATGAACATACACTGAGAAGCTAATAGTTAGTATTTTACTTATTCAGCATGACCCCTTTAGACTTATGCACTATTCTTAAATGGCTTGCTCTACATACATATCTTAAGAAGGAAAGATGAATTCACAACTTTAAGGTATGAATACAGATTTTTTAGGAAAACACAGTTGAGAACTTGCATAATCTAAAAGAAATAAAGAACTAAGAGTAATACAAAAATTAACACTGGCTTCCGAGGTAAACTTTGTGTTTTATTCCAGATTCTTAGTTGAGCTACAAAGTATACATCAAGAGAGAGAGGATTATCAAAAATCACCAACTCCCTAAAATGCACAGTTCGAACTCCCTACAAAAAAAGGCAAAAATGCCTTATCTACAAAAAAGATCTCGACCCCTTAGGGCTTACAAAATATATGTCCTCGAGATAGATCTCTCCTTAGATCTTTTGATTGAATTTAATGTTGCACCTTGCGTGTCCATGTCGGTGAAGAGTCATTCCTCGGAGAAGCCTTTAGATCTTTCGTAGCTACCACATTCATTTCTGATCCTCGTGTCCTCCTTGAACCTCTTCGGCCGAGTGCTTTGAATGCTCCTAAGCTCAGAACAGATACATGTTGCTTTTCATTCCATTGATGTTCTTCATGCTGGTCAGATTGCCACGGCTCACTTTTAGATTTCTCTGCTTGGTCAGGTATACTCCACACAGATTCTTTGGGCAGTCAAAAGCTCCTCATGTAGAATTGCATGTCAGTGAGACACTAATCGTGTCTCCCCGATGTGATTATATCCTCCCGCAACCATTGGAAAAACATGTGACAGTCGGTGAGAGCTCATGTCGCAGGCAATATACTATCAGCGAGCCCATTTCATGGTCGGGGAGACCCTCTATCGAGCCCCTCTGCTCTCAGCGAGCACATCCATGTTGGAAAGACCCTACCGAGTTGGCATGACCTCATGGTGAGTTCATTTCATTTACCTTGAGCTCAGTGTTGTTTCGGCCAGACCCTATCTTGGTCGGCGAGACCTTTCCCCGAATTCAAAATTTCCACCGAGACTTCCTGGCTGGAACCACCATTCCATGTCGACGAGACAACTTCCCTTATCCAAGACATCATATCAAAGGGAAAAACTTTCGGCAAAACCTCCACACCTCGGCCAGACCTCCCAGCGAGCAGTCCTTTCCTTCGGTGATGAGTTTACTTTCTCTTCAATCGGGGAGACATCCGTCAGTCGGGAAGACCTTGTGGTGATATCACTTATTCTCCCTGGGTTTATTTTCTTTCGGTGAGACCCTATCGGGTCGGTGAGAAGTTTTTCCGAGCCCCTAAATCTTTTGGTGAGCTCCTTCTGTCAGCAAGACTCCTGAGTGTCGGTGAGACGTTTTACCGAAGGCAGAACGTTACCCTGAGACCCCCTCATCTTTGGCAGGAGTTGATGGAGGTCACCCCGAACGCACTCCATTCTACCGAGCTCCACATTCTTTCAGCAAGACTCTGGCAAGTCAGCTTGACTTCATAGCGAGGTCCATTAGTCATACCGATACCCGCTTCCGTCGCTGAGACCACGCTATGTTGACAAGACATTACCCCGATGGCTAGAAACTACATCGATGTGAAATATGTCGGGGAGACCTCCCGCATTTGGTGAGACATTCTGGTGAAAGCACCAACCTTCACCGAGAGCCCATCCCTTTGGGAAGACATCTTTTCGAATGAAAAACTTAAGCCGAGAGCTCCCTGGTGAACTACTGTCGGCGTGACCCCTTGCATTTGGAAAGAACTTTTGTCGAAGACACTTCCCTTCACCAAGAGTTCATCCTTCTTGTCGGGGAGAGATCACCATATCGGTAAGACCATTTGTTGAGGGAACAACCCTATACCGAATACGTCATTCCCTCGGAAAAACACTTGTTATCGGGGAGACTTCTGCCGAGCTTCATTACTGTTGCCGAAACATTGGCCCGTTGGCCAGAAATTTGCCCGAAATGATTTTATTTCCCCAACACAACCATTTCCTCCAGATGATGCCTTCAATCAACGAGAGTTGTTTTAGTCGGCGAGACATTCTGAAGGTCTTGGAAACTCTCTCCTTAGAGGATTTTCATGCTGAACTTGAACAAGGCAAGCTTCCCAGCTGAGTTCCCTATGACCTAGCATCAGATTCATAATTTTTTGCCCTTGTGTGAAAATCTCCATTTGGCCTTCCCAAACCTCTGTCACTTGATTTATCTTTCCTGATTGAGCCTGTGAATGAAAATTAGGTAACATCTACATTTTTTAACATCTCTCTCATTGAATTTTCTAGTGTCATTCTTTCTGCGGTTGAAGCATTTGGATCACTCAACCTACTGATAAGATCCTCAATTTGTTTTTTGTTGTTTTCAATTTCACTCAAATTTTGTTGAGTGCCAGGAGGGTGTTGAGTGATTGGTGGGGGAGGTTGATTTTTTTGAGGAGGATTTTCCTATTCTTCTTGTTGAGGATTTTCAGAATTATTTGCATCTCCTACAAATTAAAAAAAAACAATCAAATCTAACCTAAAACAAACAAAATCAACTTGAAACTAAGAAATTCAAAACAAATAGCAAAAAATACTTACCTCTTGCACCTCTTCATCGTCGTGGCACCATATTTGTGAATGAAAAGCAACTATTTTTGATGAATTTTGAAGAATTCCTCCTCCTAGAACGCGAGCGTGAAAATGAGGGTTTTTGGCCGCGGGCATAGCAGAAAAACAAAAAAGAGAAAATGAATAACTTTCACTTTTTTTTTTCTTTTAAAATAAAATAACGCGAGTGTGTTATAATGTGCTTGCGTTATGTTATTTCCAATTTTTTTTTGAATTTGGCCACAAAAGTGTAACCCAGCTTCATGCACCCGCCCTGTGTGCTCACTTGAATTTTTGGCAACATAATGATGCTCTAGTGAAAAATGGGTGAGAGAGAGATAAAAATGGCTAAGTGCTTGGATATATAGATTGGAGGATTTTGGATGGAGGGCTAGGATTGTGAGTTGAAGATTGTTGTGCATGTTTTGCACACACGCCCTATTCAGAACGGGGACCCTCTTCTTCTTTCACCTTGCTGGGTTGTTTTGTCGCTGCCTCGGGTTGTGTGCCCCCATTTTAGTGTTCAAAATGGTCAGTGAGCCCTAAAAGTGTTGTCTTAAGCTGACCATGTTTCCCCCCCTTAGATTTTCTCAACCAAATGCCTTTGCGGGTCTCCTTGGGTGGTTTTCCTCTACTGGCATCCCTCCAGTCCTCCGGGTCTGCCCTCACAGGTTTCCCTTGGCAAATTTCCTTGTTGCACTTGTTGACTCAAACGACCAAAGGACCTCATCCTTCCACGGCTTGGGACCCACTCCTTGGGTTGTCATTTTCCCATATTTTTGATGAAGTCCTAGCATCCATCTGGTCTACCGGATCTGACTCGCCGAATCTCACCTTCCAAGTTTTTGTTGCTCATTTGCCAATTATAATGGCCATTCAGTGGTGGATTTTTGTTTGTCGAGTCCCAGAGCTTCCCTCACTATCAATTTCTCTCAGAACTTTCAAAATGAATATCCATCGTCATCCTCCATTCACTTCTCGTCCCACGTCTGTTGGCCCTTACAGACCCGCATTTGCAGGTTTCCCTTGGCCGTTCACCGTTTCGCACTACCATTTTCCAACGACCAAGTTCTGGCTTCCATCTGGTCTATGGACCCCACATACACTGTTGCCACTACAACCTTCATGTTTCTCATACCTATAGCTACGAGTCTCCCTAGAAAGACCTCCATCCCCATTTTTCCATTTTGCACAGCCGACCTTTGATGGCCGCCTGCATGGTGGGCTCTGTGCTCAGCCCCACCACCCTTGTCCTTGCTATTGTAGGCCGACCCATCGCTTCAAAATCATAAAGACTAGAACATCTGGGGTCCTTTCATGTGAATCGCCATAACTTGACCATCGTCATCTAAATGGCCAAGTTCACATGATGCCCCATTTCATGGGACCCGCATGTACCATTCCTCAAATGAAATCATGAATTGTAGGTAGGCTCATACGTCAGCACCTATTGGCAGGTCCACCCTTGTGGGCCGCCATGGGTGGAAAGTTGTCACCTTATCACCACTCAGAATGGCGAAGCTTTTGCCACCTTCTTGTCATGTGGGCCCATGGCCCACCAAGACTATTTCCCTACCATGGTCCCCGATTGGTTTTTTTCATTGTCTGAACGACGTCCTTCGACCAGTCATCCACCTAGATGTCCCTGATGTCTTTCTTTTCTGTGTGACCCATATCTACCACGGTCGTCCCTATGAGAGTTCATTCCTGACAATTTTCTAGGGCAATTGATAGGACTAACATGGTTATTTAAAATAAATCAAAAAATCATAGACGTTGGTAAGGTAATGAAAGGTTCAAAAATGAGGGGGGTGAATGGAGATTCTTTCATGAATGGTTATATCAAACAATGTAGGAGGAGAATGCTCACAACTATAATTGAAGAATGCACTGAAGATGATCTCACAGGATCTATTATACATCAACATTGTGGGGTTATCACCAACAAGGAGGCTTGAATGGACAAAAGTTATTGGGCCAGGAATTTAAATTGATCAACAAGAATGAGAAAGTATGTGTTCCGTAGATTTTATCCCCAGGAATACTGTTTAAGTTTTATTGATTTCAGGCGGCGTTTGTTGCTTGATCCCCCGAGTTCCTTGGTCCAGTTGCAATGTCCCATTCGGGATCTGACACTAGCCATGCTGTTTGCTTCCTATCGTTAGTAGCGGCATGCACTGGCTGAACTTCCACCTTCGGCGTCCCGCTTTCCCTTCTCTGCAACAGTGTCGCCTCCATTACCCGTTCATGTGGGCATTGGTCAATTCTATGTTTTGAAGGCTCAACATTTTTTATCAAAGGTAAACCATTTCAACACCATGTTCCTTCACAAAATATCTGAGAGATGCGCAATGAAAGAATAAAGCACCTAGGATCTGGGGGCGATGCAGAGCGTACGTGGACTTGTGGCACCCAAGGATGTCACAAAGGAATATTGAGTGTAATACACTACGAAGATTGAAGACAATTAATTACGAACAACTTCACCACCTTTGGCAGGATGATGGTGAGGACCCCAAGTCCCGCAGTGCATTCTTTGTTCCCGTTGATCATATTCACAATGGTGAGCTATGGAAGTGAAAATAAATAGAGCCATGCTTCAAACCTTGGGAGTTCCAGCACTATAGTTCCTAGGAGTGAACAGACAAAAGTGATCAATTACTCCAGGGTCACGCTTGAAGAACAACGTGTTTCCAACTGATCAAGCTCTCATAATAGACGTTGTTGGTGATTTTTAGAGTGATCCCTAAATGGCAAGGCTGATGAAACGAAGAAGTGGATTTAACCTTACGATGATGAGTTCAAACGTCAAGGTAGTATAGTTGGAGCAGTCTAACAAATGAACATTCTTACTAACACAATGAGACTCGACATGTTGGACCTTGGGCATTGTCATTGTCCCCTTGAGCACAAAAAAATCCATGTGTAATGAACGTTTCTTCTTAAGGCAGCCACAATTTAATTATGTCAAAGTCAAGGGGCTAGAGTTGCAAGAATACCTTCGCAGGACAAGTCTGCAAATCAACACCGTTGGGGGGAATTTTGTACGTAGGGGTGTTTGTGTCAAGATCAGAAGGGTGATAGCATCATTGTAACTGTGTTTGAGTTCCCCCTAAACCAAACTTTTGAGGAGGTTGTCTAGGAAACCATGATGACCATATCCGATGGAGAGCTCGCAGTGGGGCCGTAAAGCATTAAAACGAATTCCTGAGGCTATGGAAGCCTTTTACACTTGGCATGCAGAGTGTGTAATGTAGGGTGCCTTCCGTAACTTGTTGTTCCCAAATGGCATCCTCACCATAGACTCCCATGTAATGCTCTCGACGGTTCTCACATATGCAGAATCCACACTCTCCCTCTCAATGTCAGGTGATGTGACCATCGTCTACTCGGACTTCGCTGGGATGGGGGGTCATCGGTCCTATGAGCTTGTCATAACACCCTTCCTTTCTCCTCATTCTACGCTAGCTAATCCCTTGAACGAAATCACTACTCCCAAGCTCCTGTAGAGGTCTTGGAGACTAAGGTTGATGACACAATTGGTAGTGAGCATCCCATCGGGGGAGGAGGTGACGATCGATCCAATTTCATTCATGACCGCTTGGTGGGTATTGTAATAATGATGTGGTGACGAGGAGCTAACTCGCCCGATGATGATAGGGGTATGCTTGGTGTGCATGGTGTGTTGCATGGAAAGCTGGCAAGATTTCACCATTCCCAAATGGTGACGTTTCTTTGGCCGTCTGCGCTTGCATGCCCGATGGCTTTCGTGTGGGTGGGTCCCGGGTGTGGAAATGCTATGGATTGACAACTATTACTAAATGGAATTTTAGGGATTGATGCCTGGATTCTTCTTTCTGCTTTGTCCTCCTCGCCAATCCAAAACTGTAACGACGATGCTAAATTTTGGCCAAACCATCTAGTGAACAAGGTTATCAATCATACGATGTCGTGCAGGAGGGACTGAGTGACGGCAGTTGGAGTAGACTAGGTGCATATGAAGTCATAATAATTGTCAAGGAGGACAAATATGAGTTTTACGAGAGATTAATGAGGCTGGGGACAAAGTAAGTATTCACTACCACAACGAAGACATGAGATCGCAGGCAGCTCATTGGGGGGGGATCCGGGTCATCTCAGCCGTGGCCGAACGACTTTACCTCCATGGATACCCAGCGTGCAGACCCCGACTACGGGTTTTCCGCAGGCCTCAACCACCCTTATTTTCTTGGAGTGTTGTCTTTGAAATGACTTGCAACACCCCCCTTCCTGTACGATGCTACATAATTATATTTTCACGTTAGAACCTGTGATTATACCTAGTAACTCTATGTACACTCTTATGCGAGGGCCCCAAATAAAACAATGTCTCATAAGTGGCAGTGGGAATAAACATAAAGATTTATCTTTGTACCAGGCTCCCAAGATTCCAAGTCTTCACAAAGGGTGCATGTAGAGCCGAAGGCCTGAGTTTACTTGGGTTGGTAGTACGAACGAATCAGTGCAGTTTAAATAAGGATGACTACCGGTCTAAAAAAACCAACTAGGGCCTATAATATGTTTCTTCTAGAATATCCATGGTGCCTCAGTGATATCAATATATTCCATGTCTTAATATTTCCACTTTAATGGAATTTAAATTTCCTTGTCAATGTAATAATCGTTTAGCATTACCTATAAACACGATTTGACTATTTGTTGATTGGAATTGCTTGTAGGTGTAATCATGACAGGGAGGGGTTCGAATGCAGGGCTGGTAGCTCCAGTGCACTTACCCAAGGATTCGTACCTGAAGGAAGAATGAGAGGTGACTATGGGGGAAGGAGCCAGTTCACAGATGAACAGATTATACTGCAAGTTGGAATTCAAATCAAAGGTACAAATTGGGGGGTCGTTTGCTGAAGTCACATGTGTTGACCTCTGAAATATGCTGAAATAATGAAGATTGCTGGAAAAGGGAAGTAAAGTAAATAAAGAACTTGATTTAAACTAGAGGGTTGTACGCCAAGGAAGTAGTAACTAGGGGCTGCTTGTGAATCTTGAATAAGAAGAGAACCTTAATTCCCAAATGATTCACCTCAGGGAAAACCAAACAATGATTATCTCATCGGGAAAAGCTAGCCGGCATTTGGCGGCATACCAGAGAAAGTCAATGCCAAGAGGGTCGGTGGCTATTCGCTGAAGTTTGGAACAAGGAGTCGTCTCATTAGATCATCTGAACCATTTAACAACGATGCAATGTTGTAGGTGATGTTCGTCTGATCCAGTGGACAATGCTAGGAATACATCCAACATGAGGGCATCCTTGAAGCAATTTTAGCCATAGTGAAAAGGGAAATCAGCAAAAGGACAAAACTGCTACAACACCTGGGCATAGGAGGAAAAAATAAGAATGGGATAAAAGATGTATTTTAAATTGTTGAATATTGGAGGGTAGGTGAAACCCTAATGTAATCAAATATGAGCCACACAATGTAATTAAATCCTAGCCATTCATTTGGGCTTTGGAAAACTATAAATAGGGGTCTTCCCTCATTTGTAAATGTTTGGAAAACTGATGTAAAATACATTCTACAACAATAGAAAGCAGCATTGCATGATTTATGGGTGTTCCTTTTTAGTTTGCTCATTATGTGTGCATGGTTTTACTTCCCTTTTAGTTTAGTTGTTAGTTTCTTGAATGGAAGTGGTGATGGTGATTGTTGTTTCAGTATTTGATGAATTTCCAGCTCATGCTTTTTGTGGCTCATTGATGATGAGTCACTTTGCAAAGCTAGTATGAGCTTCCTTTCGTTATTGCTGCAACTTAGTTCGATTGCATGTGTATGAAATGTGTGTGTAATCTAAAAAATCTGTAGTCCTTAGAAGATTGCACTGGTTTTGTGTAACTATAGGATTCTCTTGGCCAAGCAAAACCCAGTTTAGGGAATTTTTCTAGTGTAGCAGCCTCCATGATCACTGCTCATTCATAGTTTCAGGTCTAGGAACCTTCTCTCTTCCCTGCCTTTTTCCTTTTTTCTTAATAGGTGACCTATGCTAAGGTTCATTGCACATTTTAAAGCTAAATCCAATGATAAAAGGAGTTCAAGACTGATGTTTGAACTTGTAGCAAACACACAACTCTCCCATCCTAAGAACTCCATTTGCATATCCAACTTCCCCACTTTGTGACTCATCTATAAGTCTACCTTGTGATTCCAAAAAATCACATTAATCAATTGAGATATTTCAAGAATTGTCAAGACTTAACATTAGAGACCTTGGGATAGTGTTATGAAATCTGATTGTGGAAGTTTGTCTTTCAAGAGAGGTGATGCACCTATGCATTACGTATGTTGAGAAGTGCATAAAAAACACATCAACAGAACTGACACTAGAAGGAGGGCATGACATGTTGAGGCTACAAAGCTGAAAGTTTGAAGTTGAATGAAGAACACATTCAAGAAAAAAATTGAGATAAGGAGATCTCTTCTAATGCTGAAACTTAAAATTAGAAAATTCTGAAGGCAAAAGAAGCTGAGTCGAAATGGAGCAACATGTACAGATGGACATCACTCAGTTGCATGCAAATTTAAATAAGGGACTGAGTAAACTGTTACAGAAATTTGTGCTGGAAGATAGATGTCAGATCCATTGCACTCATAGGCATAAAAAGTTGGGATGTCTCACATTCTTGAGCAGAATCGAACGAGTCTTGGAGGGAGAAATTCCCTTTTGGGAAATCTATCAACCTTTAACCCTTGCAGACCTAGAGGAAGAATTGACAACCATGGTAGCCAAAGCGTTCAAGGAGCTGATCCAGGAACATTTGAGCCACAATGACTGATTAAGATTGAAGGATGTACTGATGTCAAGTTGGTGTAGATTTCACAATGTACCTCACTCGAGTTGACTTGTTCATCGTGTGACAACGTCATCACTCAAGTCAGAGGTTGTTCATACAAGTTGGAGCAACCAACTGTCAAGGAGGACGTTTCATCCACCAAGGCAGTAGAGCTATCAACATTTGGAGGATATCATATTCACATTGGACTAAGAGGTTGGACACATGCTCATGTTGGGATAGCAAACACTTAGGCTCACATTCAAGAAGAAGAGGCTGACTTCTTTAGAATAACAAAGAGCTTTAATGAAGATTCACTTGGAAGGGAATCAGAAGGCCCTTTCTCCATCAGCAAAAGGAAACCCTCCACTCAAGAAGAAGAAATGTTCATAGTTGAGGATGGATCACCAAAGTCTACAACATCACATGCTGGGACAACCAAAAAAGATGCTGAAGAAAAGAAAGGAGAGGAGGCTGAAAGTCTTGGCGCAGCAGAAGGAGATAGTGAAAGCATAAGTGAAATCAGATTGGAAGACCTCTCTTTTGTCAATGATAGCGATCGAGAATCTAAAAATGAAAGTTTGGGGGAGTGGGAAGAACCACTCACAGTGGTTGTCTACTATTCACCTTCCTTCCCGAATGATGATGAGGACTTGATAGCAGAAAGATATGACTAGCTAGTGTCAAGACTAGCAAGGGATTGGTCTGAGCTAAAATGTCAAGTGGATTTGGAGGTGTTGTTGCTACCAAATTGGTGCAGACTCCATGATTCATCACACTCTGAGTTTTCATGTGAGCTATGCCATGAAGCTCTCCAACAAGTTAGAGGAAAAGTAGAGCAACCAAGTACCCAACCTCCTCTACTTGTTGTCTGGATCGAGGAAGATGACCAAAATCCTGAATTGAGTGATGAATCATCTAAAAGTGAGCCTCAAAAGGATATTGGGACAACAATAGAAGAAGGATAGCAATACAATCTCAAGCTTTCGAGCAATGAATTAGATCAAACAAGAAGGTTGTCCACCAGTCATCAAGAATCTCTCCCTCTTCAAGAGCATTTGTGCACCATGGACAATAGGCTTTATGACAAGTCCTTGGAGGGAGAATGCATAGTGAATTTTGGTCCTCTTGATGAGGTTCCATCAATTGATGACTTCTTTCCATTGGGAGCTGTACTGTGGAGGTATGCTCATGCCACATAAGAGCATATCCCAGAACATGGTAGTGATGAAGACATACTCCTTGAGCCTCTGAACGGTGATGCACTAGAGTTTCCAGATTGGGAGAGGGATTCCTTCTCCATCTATAGTGACAGTGAACAAGGGGAGACAAGTGAACATCACGAGGAGATACATGAATAGAAAAGAGAAGAAGAAAAAGGTGTTGGGATTACTACCAACAAAGATAAAGCACTCGACTAACTACAAGATGCAACTTAGATTCCTTCCACCATGATCATTGTTGATCTTCCTCCACATTCAGATGGTTGCAATAGGACAGATTCATGCATGTCATCATCCCATGACATTGAACATCAAAAAAATTAGGTTAATACTTGGGGAAGGAGACCAAACATCATGTTGCTTTTTTAAGACAAAAATCAAGTGGACACCAGGTTTGCAGAAGATCAACGAGATGAAGTCTATCTTCTCAAAGAACAACTAATAGGGATTTTTGATCCCACACAAGACGTGGAAGAAGTGTTTGTTTCCCTATTCTCCCTACCCTATGTAGGCTTGATTCCTAAAATGTTGCACGATCTTGTGCCACCCTCTAAGACTACCGATGCAACGATTGACGATGCAGTGCTAGCTCTTGACTATCAAACACTGCCAAAATTGCACAAAAACATCAAGGTTCTATCCTTCCTTGCTCCTGTTAATTGTCATAGATGCACTTATCATTTTGATTATGGGAATGAGGGGAGACAAACGTGTTTATGGATTAACCATGGGTTTAGCGATCCTCCTCAATTGTTGATTTTCCCTGATGGGGTGACTGAACTTGAGTGTTGCAACATTGAATTTATTTTTTCAAAATATAAAGATAAATTTGCATGGTTAATAATGATAACGATCACCCGTTTGCTTGTGCATGCACTGCGAAATCCAATGAGCATTGATGTCAGCTCGACTTGCCTGAACATAGTGCTTTGTAAATATATTTTTGTACATAGCTCATTTTTGAGTAGTGTAGGTTTCCTTTAAATACTTCACTTTCCTACTTTCCTTAGGTTAGTTGGTTTGTTGTAGGTTGCTTTCTTTAGAAGAGTTTCTTTGTTGTTTTCTTTCACTATCCTACTTTGGTTAGTTTTGGTGTTCGCTTTCCATTTGCTTTACTTTTGTTTTGTTGTTGCTTTGCTCAGGGTCCCTCTGCTTTTGGCTAGGCACATATGTGCACACAACAACCATCCTTATTGCCTAGGGTTGTTCTATGTATTTCTTCATCAAACTCTAATCAAGTTTTCAGAGTGGATGGTGAGGATCTTCCATTAGTGTCAAGTGGTCTAGGTGTTTGATTCAAAGAGGATAAGTCCTTGGTTGATCTCATTCTCAACGTATTATGAAATATTATATATTTTACACATCTTAAGAATCCTGAGGTCACTATAGATCCTTTGTGAAGTATAGTTAAGTGAAAAACCTAAAATTCTGCTTTAGTGCCACTGTGATTCTCAGCCCTGAGTGTGAGTTCCATTGCTTGCGGGTTGAAATAAAAAAACTAAAAAGAGAAAGATCAAAAGGAAAGAAAAGAAAGAAATCATTGAAAATTAAAAGAAAGAGAAAATTTAACCTTTTAGGGATATCTGAGCAACTCTACCGGGGCTATGGATGCCTAACCGAAAGTAGAGCAATGTTTGGGAGAATCAGAATGACAACCTCATCGGGGCTATGGACGCTTGACTGGCAATGAGGAAATGTCCCAGATGCTTTTGGAGTTAGAATAAACTACGTAGCTTAACTTGATGGAGCTTGGGCTCCTGTAGCAACTGAAGGATGAGAATTAACGCAATTGCACACACTTGGATTTTTAGCATATTGAAGGTTGGGTTGGCTAGTGGTTTTGATCCTTTGGTTGAGCGTCTAGTTTATTTTCCCTAGCGTCAAGATTGGAACTAGAGACTCTAGGTTCATGATTCTAGTTTGTCATCGAAATGCTCTAGAGCATTTCCCCAGTGAGTCACCATTTGTTGAGCATGTTTTGCACACACGCCTCGTTCAGAACGGGGACCCTCTTTTTCTTTCACCTTGCCAGGTTGTTTTTTCAGTGCCTCGTGTTGTGTGCCCCCATTTTAGTGTTCAAAATGGTCGTTGAGCCCTAAAAGTTTCATCTTAAGTCAACCATGTTCCCCCCTTAGATTTTCTCAGTCAAATTCCTTTGCAGGTCTCCCTGGGTGGTTTTCCTCTACTGGCGTCCTTGGGGTCCTCCGAGTTTTCCCTCGTGGGTTTCCCCTAGCAGATTTCCTTGTTGCTCTTGTCATCTCAAATGGCTAAAGGACCCCATCCTTCTGGGGCCTTGGACCCACTCCTTGGCTTGTTGTTTTCCCATATTTTCAATTAAGTCCTAGCATCCATCTGGTCTGCTAGACCCAGCTCACCAGATCTCCCCTTCTGGGTTTTTGTTGCTCATTTGCCAATTCTAATGACCATTCAGTGGCAGATTTTTGTCCGTTGGGTCCCAAAGCTTCCCTTGCCTTCGATTTCTCTTAGAACTTTTGAAACAACTATCCATCATTTTCCTCTATTTGCTTCTCGCCCGACGTCTATTGGCCCTTGCAAACCCGTGTGTGTGGTTTTCCCTTGGCCATTCGCTGTTCCACTCTACCATTTTCCAGTGATCAAGTTTCGACGTCCATCTGGTCTATGGACCCCGCATTCACCGTTGCCACTATGACCTTCATGTTTCATGGACCCATAGCTATGGGTCTCCCTGGGTGGTCCTCCATCCCCGTTTTGTCATTTCACGTGGTTGACCTTTGAAAGATGCCCACATGGTGGGCTCCGTGCTTGGCCCCACCATCCTTATCCTCGTTGTTGTATGCTAACCCATCGCTTCAAAATCATCAAGTATAGAAAATCTAGGATCATTTCGCGTGGATTTCCATAACCTGAGTGTCACCATCTAAGCAGCCAAGTTCACACGACACCCCATTTCATAGGACCCACATGTACCATTCCTCAAATGAAATCATTAATTGCGGGTAGGCTCATATGTTCGTGCCTATTGGTGGGTCCACACTTGCGTGACATAGTGGGAAATAATTTGTCACCTTATCACCACTCAGAACGGTGAAGCTTCTACCACCTTGTCATCATGTGGGCCCCGACTGGTCTTTGGTTGTTGTGTCAATGACGTCCTTCGAGCAGTCGTCTATGCATATGTCCCTGACACCTTTCTTTTCTATGTAGCCCATATCTCCCATGGTCATCCCTATGAGGGTGCATTCTTGGCACTTTTCCAAGGAAATTTATAGGACTAACATGGTTATTTAAAATGAATCAAAAAATCACACACATTGGTAAGGTAACAAAAGGTTCTAAAAGGGGGGTGAATGGAGATTCTTGCATAAATGGTTATATCAAAAAAAGTAGGAGGAGAATGCTCATAGCTATAATTGAATAATGCTCTAAAGATGATCTCACAGGATCTATTACACATCAACGATGTGAGGTTATCACCAACAAGGAGGCTTGAATGGAAAAATATTACTAGGCCAAGAGTCTAAATTGATCAACAAGAACGAGAAGGTATGCATTCCGCGTAGTTTCTCCACGGGAATGATATTTAAGTTTCACTGATTTCAAGTGGCATTCGTTGCTTGGCCCCTTGAGTTCCTTGGTCTGGTGGCAATGTCTTGTTTGGTATCTGGCACTGGCCATGTTGTTTACTTCCCACCATTAGTAGCGACATGCACTAGCTGACCTTCCGCCTCCTGTGTCCTGCTTTCCCTTCTCCACGATGGTGTCACCTCCATCACCCCTTTGTGTGGGCATTGGTCAATTCTATGTTTTGAAAGCTCGAAATTTGTTATCAAAGGAAAACCACTTCAACATCGTGTTCCTTAGAAAAATATATGAGAGTTGCGGAATGAAAGAATAGAGCACCTAGGATCAGGGGGCGATGCAGAGCGTACGTGGAGTTATGGCACCCAGGGATGTCACAAAGGAATATTGAGTGTAATAGGCCACAAATATGAAAGATGATTAATTAAAAACAACTTCACCACCCTTGGGAAGACGATGATGAGGACCCTGAGTCTCACAATGCATTCTTTGTTCCCATTGATCATATTCGCAATGGTGAGCTGTGGAAGTGAAAATAAATAGAGCCATGCTTCAGACCTATTATGCCCTGCATAACCGCCCAATTTTATTCTGGAACAAAACGGGTCTCCCTTCTCTTTTTGGTTTTGTTGCCTCTGTTATTTGCTTTGACCTTTGGAATTCTTTTGTTTTCCTTTTAATTTTGTCTTTTGTTCCTTTTAATTTTTATTTTTTTGTCTCAGTTAGAGTTGGCTTTCCCTTTTGTTAAAATTGAAGACATGATGAACAAAATTGTATTTTATATGCTTTGAGGATGAATGGGGGCATTTTTTTTGTAGGATTGAATCACTCATCTGAGGATATCTCTCAGGGAAGTCAACTGAGGGCATGCTTCAATCACATTCACCATAAAAGTCCTAAGGAAGAAAGTCGCTGAGACCTTTCAGATGTCTTGCCGACTGGCGGGGTGTATTATTCATTTGGGATCCACCGGTCGCCATGAAATCTCAGTCACCGTAGGGTTTTATATGTCTCTTCGCTTAGGAAGAGGTCTCAGCGAAAGGGGGTTTGCATAGTTGAGAGGTCTCACCGACAGATGAACCTCTTGTCAAAAATTGTTCACAGGGGCTTTCAAAGAAGGTTTTACATGCGGCATAGGATCTCGGCGTACGGAAAGGTCTCACCGACATGGAATGACATTGGCAAAAGGTCTCGTTGACATGGGAGGTCACACCGAAGAAGGATTTCATCAGGGGATCTCACTGGGAAAGATTTACTTTTGAAATGAAGTCCTGCCGACTATGAAAGCTCTCACCGAAGTGAAATGAGCCCGGGGAGAATGAATGAATTCGGCGAAAGGTCCTGCCGATACAATGAGGTCTCACCGAAAGTTTCTCCCTTCGGCATGATGTCTGGGCGACTACGATATTTCTCAGTGAAAGATAAGGCCTTCTACATGATGTTTGGCCGAAGAGGCAAGGTCTCGGCGACAAAGGTGGCTTCGGGGTGAAGTCTCACCAACAAGGTGAACTCTTGGCGAGGTGAAGTAGTGTCAGCGAAGGATTTGGGTTTCGCTGGGAGGTCTGGACGACTACGGAAAGTCTTGCCAAAATAGGGTAAGCTCAGTGGAAAATTTGAGTTCGGCGAAAGGTCTTGTCGACCAAGTAGGCTCTTGCCGAAAGAAATATGAGCTCGGGGAGATCTTGCCGAGAGGTATTGCCTTCGATGTGAGGTCTCGCCGAAGAGGGAAGGTCTCAGCGAAGGATGGTAGCATCGGCAAGATGTCTCACCAACAGGGTGGACTCTTGCCGAAATGGAATCGCATCAGGGAGAGTGGTCTACCTTCGCCATAAGGTCCTACCGATCGATAGGACATCTCACCGACCCGACGGGGTCTCACCAAAAGAAAGGAGTTAGCTCAAGGGGAATAAAAGAACTCGGCATGATATCTTGCTAACTAGTGGTGGTCTTACCGACATGTTTTCTCCCTTTGGTGTAGGGGAATGCACTTGATGAAAGGTCTCAGCGAAACAAAGATATCTCAGTGACAGGGCGTGATCTCGGGGTGAGGTCTCCTCGACACGAAGGAGTCTCCTTGAGATGTGTGTGCTCGCCATGGAAAGGAAGGCTCCCTGTGAGGTCCTGCCGAAGGAATGTGGTCTTGTTGATAATGAGGGATTCACAAATTGAAAAGGGATATTGGTGTATCTCCTAAGGGCTCGCCATGACTTCTGGCCGATAACGACTGTCTTGCCGATTAGGTTTTGTGGCATCGATATGACTTCTGCAGCTCGCTAAAAGGTCTCGCCGACTGTCATATGTTATGCCGATGGCCACTATGAGGTATAATCACATTGGGGAGACACAATTAGTGTCTCACTGACATGCAATTCCATTCGAATGACCTTTGACCACTTGGGAATCTGGCATGGCATTTGTTCGCCCAATCAAAAGGAGCTAAAAGTGGGCCATTGACTAATTGGCTACCACCTTGAAGAATACCAATAGAATGAAAATGACATGGATTCATTCTGAGATGAAAAGGTGATGGATCAGCTCAGGTGATGATGTTTAGATCTAAAGAGAGGCCCGATGTTGCTTCCAGAGATGGTCAACATGCAGAAGGATTTGGAGCAGTGAGAATGGCATAAAAGAGGAAGAAACTACGAGTCACAGGGACAGTTGTGAGGTCTATTGGCGAAAGGCAGATCAATATTAATGGTGATTCTTTGGAGCATTCAAAGTAGCTATGCAAAGGAGGTCGAAGATGGACACGGAGGGAGGCAGTTAATGCTGTAGCTTCAAAAGATCTACAAATTATCCCCTAAACAATCTTTCACCAACATGGACAGTGAGGATGCAATTCAAGGCAACATTAACTATATTCGAAAGATCTGAGGGCTGACCCTCTTGCAACCAAGTGAGATACTTTGTAAACCCTAAAATCAGGGGCCAGCACATTCTTTTTGATACACTCTGTATATATGGCATTCTTCCCTCTTTGTAAAGGGTTAGAAAAAGTTAGCAGAAATAGAGGAGATAATAGAGTAGACAGGTCTAGAAATAGATTCTGAAGAAGAGGAATTTTAGAAAAGATAGAGGAGACAGAACTGCATCCTGATTCTTTGTAATAGGAGCATCTTTTTCCTTCTTAGTTAGGAGTTAGATTCATGAGAAGCCTGTAATGCATTTTTCATGTTTTATTAGTATAGATGGAAACAATTTGGAGTCATGGATTTTCTGTACACTGGTGATTGTGCCAGATTTGTAAATGTTGCTTATCTGTTTCACTAACAGTAGAAGCAACCAGATTAAAATCTATGTCATATTGTGTTCCAGAATGGTGTTCATCTTGGGTTAGTCATTTGATTTGAAAAGCTTTCAAGGAAAGAAGTTTTGTTTTATGTTTTGTTTAAATAGTGATTTACAATATATTGTTAAGATTAGAAATATGGATGAATGAAGCTGTGTGTCAATCACAAGTTGATTTTGTTCTCCAGTTTGAGTTAGCAATTCCTCGAAAGGTAACAAGTCTGGCTAAGTTGGATGAATTATTATTCTTTTCAGTTCCAAGCTTTGATCTATCTTTTTCTGTTTCTTTAAAACCCTAGTTAAAATAGGTTTAACTTCATGCTTGATCTTAGAACAATCCAAAAGCTCAACACCAATAGGCCCCTTGAACATTACTATCACATTGACCATTGAGCAACATCAGCACAGTTGAGAACCAACTATAAAGACCTTGGGAGCTAAGATATCCATGCGTTGTCTTTCTCTTTCAGGAGAAATACAGTAGCAGTATTCTATTTACACATTGTTGTGCCATCGTACACATCAACAAATCTAGTGCTAGATGGAGGTCCTAGAAGGGAAAGCTGGATAATACTGGGTTTTTTTCACCAGAAAGGTCTCGTAGAGTTCTTTGATCAGCTGAAAATCCACCACCTTTGATAGAACTTAAGACCCCAATAAGACACAAGAGTCATAAGACTGGCTCAACCATCATACCACCCTTGTTAACCCTGCTCACTCCACCAGGATTTTCACCTATACCCCAGTGGGTACCCATCAATCCACCACCCAATCCATCTCAAGTGCCACCATAGTTGGTTCGACCCATCCAACAGCTGGCTCAACCACCACCACCGCTACCAATGGCATTTTTTTAGAATAATCCCTGTCCATTAGGGACTATTCCGGGAGGTTTTCACGATATGCCTAAGAATCCTAAGAAATTTTGTCCCAAATACATTCATGGCGAATCAAGGAGTGTTGAAGAGCATATACAAGCTTTTAAGGATGCTTATACTAGAGCTCAGATAGCTCACCATGATGTAGTTTGTAGCTTGTTCCCTTATTCCTTAGGGGACTTGGTGTATTACTAGTATCTTAATCTTCTGCAAGGTTCCATTCTGACCTAGACTCACTTGGAGAATGCTTTCATCAATCAGTTTAGGGTTTACATGGATCCAACCCTTTTGTACCACCAATTCACTACCATCAGGAAGGAACCATGTGAATCCTTGCCTTTATTCAACACTAGGTTCCAATGAATGTATAAGAGTACAAGACCCCTATCTAGTTACTGAAAATAGTGCCATTCAAGCATACTTTAGGGTTATAGACCCTTTACTTGGCTTGTTCCTACAAAGGACTTATCAGCCTATAGACATTGATTCCTTGTCTAAAGTCTATCATCTAGCTATCAAGTTGCAGTAACAAATTAGTTCTCAACAAGGAAGTTTGGGAGCCGGTTTTCCTCCAATAGGGTAGCAGATGCATAGCCCAACCCCTTTATTCAATACTATCCCAGAGATGTCTTCTTCCCATTATGGGCCTATGTCTGAATTACAAACTCAACCACCTATTCCATTCTTTGCTAATGGAACTCTTGACTTCTTTCAACAATCACAGGTTCCTCAAAGTTTCCATGGTCATCATAACCAAATTGGGACACCGAATCATGGTGGTCAGCCACCTGTTGCTAAGAGTGTGGAAAGTGAAAAAATAGTTCAACTCACGAATGAGGTAGAGACCTTAAATAAAAGACTGTCCCAAGTCACAAATGACATGGCTCAACTTTGATTGAACCCCTCCCAAAACCAAGGTAACTACCCTAATCAAAACAACAACAATCAAGGTACTTATCAGAATAACAACAATTACAACCAAAGGGGTTATCAAGGCCAAAACTCCCTTAACCAGGGTTATCAAAATCAAAATAGGGGATATAAATAGAGGCCAAATAACAACTAGCAATTGAATACAGGGCCAAAAAATGGTGGAGTTCCCCATAATTATCAAGCTAATGAGGAGAGGTCACATACTGCAAATGTGGCTGACCTCAACTTTATGACTAACTGGTGCAGGCTGCATGATACTACAACCCATTCTGAGGTAAACTGCCCTGAAATGGAAAAGATGGTCAAGATGGCATAGGTAGATGCCCAAACATTCCAGGGAAATTCAAACAAAGGAGGTGACTTAGTAGATACAACAATGACTTATGACCTCTTCAAGGAAGAACCCTCATTCCCAAGGCAAGATGAGAATGAACCAGAGGAAGATATGTATGACGCCCAAGCTTTTTAGACAAAGGGAGGACACTTCCTAAGAAATTAGAATAAGGGCTCATTCACTACATCAGCACCACCTAATCACACAGTGCCTCCGAATCAAAGTGCTGATAACAATCCTCCTCCACCAAAAGGGCCATCTGACTTCCATAATAGAGGTAATTCACTTGGGGTTGTCAAAAGTAATACAAGTTATAATACATAATTTGATATTGTTTCTGAGTTGCAGAAATAGAAAACCTCTTTGTCATACTTTGACATCCTAAAGTGGTGCCCTGCCCAAAGGGAGATAGTGTTGAAAGCTTTGGAGCAAGCTAATAAATCAAAAGAAAAGAACATGGTGGAACATATTGCAGACATAAATGCAGCCTTGTACAAAATCAAGGTAGGTAGTCCACCATTTCTTTTGAGTTTAAGAATTTGTGGGAAGAACCTACATAATTGTCTATTAGATTCAGGGGCTTCAAGCAATGTTATGCCATTTTCTATATGCAAGAAGGTGGGGTTGAACCCTGTTCAGACAAGCAAGAAGGTCATCCAACTTGAAAAAATGAAGGTTAATGTAGTTGGAGAATTGAGAAACATACATGTCCAAGTAGGGTCAGACCCTAGGATTCAAACCAATATAGATGTTCAAGTGGTGGACATTCCCAAGACTTATGGTATGCTATTGAGCAGAGATTTGATGAAAGGTATAGGGGGATATCTCTCCCTTGAATTTTCACATATGTGGCTACCATGGAGGGGAGTGCCTACGCAGATTAGGGTTGAAAGTGAGCCTCGCCTCAAGCATGTCATCACTAAGTATGATTTCCCCAATGAGGTAGTTTACTTTGAAACCAGGATAGGGGTTTATAAAAGAGAGGAGATTTTAACCTTTTCTGTTCTCGATCCTAAAGAACCGCCAATACCAAAATTACCTGATTTTGTGACTACTGAAAACCAACAAGCATTGATCAAGAAGCTACAACAGGATCAATTGGTCTTAGGGGAAGATACCAATCTACAAAGTCTTCTTCTCCCTAATTGGTGTAGGGTGCATTACCAAAATCATTCTGAATTGACTTTCAAACCCTGCATTGACATTTTAAATCATGTTTCCCAAGCTGAGGAAGCTAGCTTAAGTCACCTTGAGACTATTGCAAATCACTCCTCATTTGAAGCCAAGGAAGAAATAATGTTAACCAAGGATAAGATACCTTCAAAGGAAGTTCCTTCTCAAAATGAACCTACCCCAGACACATTTATGAATCAACATGTTAATGAGGAGCAACCCCAAGGTTTGTTCAAAACCCTTGCACTCACCAGTATACTGAAACCCAAGGGGTTAACCAAAGGCACAAGTGACTACCAGAAGGATAGCCACAAATTATATGATATAGCTGTGCAGGAATTGGAAGGCGTACCTAAATAACCTATTGAACACCCATTCCTTATATATGATGCAAAAGATCAAGCGGCCCCACCTTTGGCTCATCCTATCCAAATGCCCACAATAGCCTCCAACGGATCAACCCCAGCTCATGATTAGCTGTGGACCCTTACGTTTGATGGATCCAAATCTAAAATAGGCTGTGGTGTTGGAATTGAACTAACCAGCCCGAAAGGGAAAACTTTCTTTGCTTCTTACAGGTTGCAGTTTGGATGCACTAACAACGTAGTAGAATATGAAGCTCTAACTCGGGGGCTGATATTCACACATAAGAAGAAGGTCACAACCTTGATGGACAAAGGAGATTCAGAAATTGTTATCAAGCAAGTGCGCAGCCAATACACATGTCACAATAGAAGGCTGACAACTTATAGAAATCGGGTATGGAACTTGATTGAAGATTTCGACGCTTTTTGGATTACCTTAATCCCAAGAGAGGAGAATCAAATAGTTGTTGCTCCAAGCACCCTGGAACCCATGCAAGGCTCCAAGCTTAAGAGATTTTTAGTGGAATTGATTTCCACCCCTGTAGTTCCTGATAATGTCAGGAAATTTTAGGTCTTTGATGATGATCATCATATTCTTGCTTTCCTAGCAAGCTCATATGTTTTCGAAGGACAGATCATTGATGAGTCCAATAGGGATCAAGGGGATTGAAACCTTGAAGATTGTGATAAGGAAGGGGTCCTCAATTTAAAAAGTAATAGAATTCCCAAGGGAATGGTGGCCTTGGAAAGAATTTTTGACTCAGACCCAAGAGCTCGAGAGAAGATACCAGCTCAAGGTAAAGGAGGTGAATATGAAATTGTTAACCTAGCTGATTCTGGCCCTAAAAGAAATGTTTACATAGGGAAAGCTTTCCCTGAAACAATCAGAAAAGATATACTGAGGGCCCTAAAGAAAGATATTTCTGCTATAGCTTGGGGGTGTGAGGATTTAAAAACATTTGATACTTCTATAATGACTCATACTATCCCTTTGAAGCCCGAAGCTAAACCATTCTGACAGAAGCAACACCCTATCAACGCCCTGATTGAACCATTGATCCTTAAAGAAGTTCATAAAATTCTTTCTGCAAGGATAATCTTCCTTGTGTGACATTCAACATGGGTGGCTAACTTGGTCCCAATCCATAAGAAAAATGGAGAGATCAGGCTATGTGTAGACTTCAGGAATCTGGATAGAGCATCATAAAAGGACAATTACCCACTCCCTTCTTCGGATGAAGTCTTACAAACTGTTAATGGATCTCAAATGATATCATTCCTGGATGGTTACTCTGGATACAATTAGGTAATGGTTAACTATGAAGACAGAATGAAGACCGCCTTCACTACAAAGTGGGGAACATTTGCATACAGAAGGATTCCATTCGGTCTGATAAACGCTGGAGCAACTTTTCAGCGCGCCATGGACATAGCATTCAAGGACTTGATTGGTAAATGCGTTATTGTTTACATGGATGACCTGACAGTGTTTTCCAAGGACCGACTGAACCACGCTATAGACTTGGCTAAGGTTCTCGAGAGGTGTATCCAATATGGCGTCTCCCTCAATCCCAAAATGTGCGTATTCGGGGTTTTTGAAGGAAAGCTCTTGGGACATATAATTTCAAAAAGGGAAATATCGATCGATCCAAACCGAGTTGAGTCTATTCTGAAGATCATGAGGCTAGGAAGCAAGAAAGAAATGAGGTCTTTCTTTGGAAAGATCAACTTTGTAAGAAATTTTATCATGGGATTTGTAGAAATCGTAAAACCACTAAATGAGATGATGAAGAAAGACGCCAAGATAGAGTGGAGTGATGAGGCAAAGGCCACATTTTCATAGGTTAAGCGATCCATTTCAGAAGTGCCAGTCCATACCAGCCCTGACTACACAAGGCCATTCTACATTTATTCCTTTGCTTTCGAACATTCCTTTGTAGCTGTACTGACTCAACGAAGAGAAGAGGGAGAAGAGAGACCAATTGCTTTCATGAATTCTCCATTCAAGAATATTGAGGTGAAGTACCCACCTCTTGAAAAGCAAGCTTTTGAGCTAGTTAGGGCTGTCAAGAAATTCAGGCACTACATCCTCTGAAGTTAGATTATCACTGTAGTTCCTGATGCGGCTGTGAAGTCTCTACTCATGCAAAGTGAACTGGGAGAGCTAAGAGGGAAATGGATGGCCATTTTGTAGGAGTTCGACTTGGAGATGCACCCTATGAAACTTGTTCGGGGTGTGGGCCTATCTCAGTCCATGGGGAATGCTGGTGACAACGTCATTTGTCAGTAATACACAACTCAGTCCTTCTCAAACGACCCTTGGTATGCCAATATCATTTGCTTCATGCTTAATAATTAGTGTCCACGGGGAATGAACGCCACTCAAAGGAGAGCACTGAGAATGAAGAGCTCTCATTATATGCTCAAAGGAGGATTATTATACAGGAAGAATTTTGAGGGAGTATACCTACGATGCCTTGATCAGCAGGAGGCTAAACATGTGATCATTGAATTCCATGGGAAACACGACATAGGTCATGGTTTTGCAGACTCATTGGCACACCAAATCCTCAGATCTGGTTATTACTAGCCATGTGTGTTCAAATATTCCCATCAGCATGCAAGAACATGTCACATATGTCAGATTTCTACATCAAAAGAATGCCATTCATCCATGCCATTGTAGCCTATCTACGAGGTAAGGCCATTTTCCCAATGGGCGTTGGACTTTATCGGGGTCATTAACCCAAATTCTTCTGCAGGACACAAGTTTATTTTAACTGCTACTAATTACTGCACAAGATGGACAAAGGCTATACCTTGCAAGAATAGCACAATAGAGGTTGTGATCAAGTTCCTCACCGAATGCATCACCACTAGGTTTGGGATACCCTTCGCTTTGGTATGTGACAATGGCTCTTCCTTCTCTTTTGCTGAGTTTATTTCATGGGCTTACGATCACAAAATTGTTTTAAAGTATTCTTCAAACTATTACCCACAAGGCAATGGAGTTGCAGAATCAACCAACAAGAATCTCTTAGGGGTAATTAAGAAACTGTTAGAAAAAAATCCTAGAGACTGGCATACCCAACTGAGATTTGCATTATGGGCAGATAGAACTAGGATCAAGGCTACTTTAAAGACCTCACCATTCAAGCTAGTGTATGGGAAAGAACCTATGTTCCCTATCCACCTCCAAATACCTATCCTTGAGTTCATGCAGAAATTCTACTCTAGTGATGATAGGATAGAAGTAAGATTAGCTTCCTTGTTGAAATTAGAAGAGCAAAGAGATACCGCCTTGCAACAATTCTTTAGACACCAGGATGTTGTCAAGTGATGGTTTGAAAAAAGAGCCAAAATCAAGGCTTTTAGCATATCAGACCTTGTGTTGTTATGTGATAAAGCTAGTGAAAAGAAGGGCAGTCACCAAAAATTCAACAAGCTCTGGTTGGGTCCCTATCAGATTGCTGAGATCCTAGGAGAAAATGCTTTCAGTCTTAGTAGTTTAACTAGAGAACCTGTTCCCTTGCCTGTCAATGGACAATTTCTTAAGCATTATTTCAAGTCATAAAGCTTGCTAATTTTCTGTTCTGCATTTTTTGTTCTTTATGTAAATAATTTGTTTGTCTCCTGTTTGTAAATAATTTTTTTTTTTTCTGTGTGTGTAAATAGTTCTGTTGTTGCTTGTTTGATCTTTCCTTCTGTCCTTTTTGTTTCCTTTGCTGTTTGGTTTCTGCCTTGTTTTATTCTTTAGGGTTCATCTGTTCTTTCCACCTTTAAATAGTGGGTTGTTATTTGAGGTGTACTTTGGTTATTGGGATGGGAGTGGTTTAGATATTTTCAGGTTTTCTGATTGGGTGATTTTTTCCTAAATTCTTTATTTTATGCCCATTGTCAACATGAGATGTGGAAAGTCTTGAAAACAAGGTGAAAAGTAAATAACCTTCATTAGCTCCTCTGAATCCATCACAAATAGGCAAATATTATCTCCACTTGTAATGGTATATTTGTCCTAGGATGATAGTGTTGTAAGATTTGGGTGAAAAATCCAATTTCCCAAGTGCTATTATGAGGTCCACGGTAGTTTTCAACCCAGAACAGATGTTAAACATCTGACATATTGAAAAAAAAACTGAATGAAATATCTGAAATTCTATGAAAAAAAAGGGGGGAGAACTATTTAAAGAGAAAAGAAGACTCAATTTGAATGGGTGATTCTAGTATCTCTACTGGGGCTATGGACGCATGGCTGGCAGTAGAGCAATGTTGTGAGAAAACTAGAGGTATCTCCGTCAGGGCTATGGATGCCTAACTGGCAGCGGAGCAATGCCCAGGATATCATTGCACAACAGATAAAGGGAATCAACTCATGTAGCTCAAATCTTGCACATTGTTGTTCGAAAGATGAAGAGAACTTTATAAAAGAATGATGCACAATCAAGTGCACACATAGATTCAAGGGTGGCCATTATTGATTTACATTTGAGATTCTAGCTCAACCTTGGTTACTAAAATTGACCCAACTGGAGTTGTGATGTTCATAAACCAGGAGTTCTAGGTAGTTGAATTCTTCAGTTCCTTGAAAATGGTTAAACCACTTTCCCAACCGAGTCACCATTTGTTATGCCCTGCATAACTGCCCCATTTTATTCTAGAACAAAATGGGTACCCCTTCTCTTTTTGGTTTCATTGCCCCTATTATTTTCTTTGACCTTTGGAATTCTTTTGTTTTCCTTTTAATTTTGTCTTTTGTTCCTTTTAATTTTGATTTTTTTGTCTCAGTCAGAGTTGGCTTTCCCTTTTGTTAAAATTGAAGGCATGATGAACAAAATTGTATTTTATATGCTTTGAGGACTAATGGGGGCATTTTTTTTGCAGGATTGAATCGCTCATCTGAGGATATCTCTCAGGGAAGTCAACTGAGGGCATGCCTCAATCACATTCAGCATAAAACTCAAGAAGAAAGTCGCTGAGACCTTTCAGATGTCTTGCTGACTGGCGGGGTGTATTATTCATTTGGGATCCATCAATTGCCATGACATCTCAGTCACCATAGGGTTTTATATGTCTCTCCACTTAGGAAGAGGTCTCAGTGAAATGGGGTTTGCATCATTGAGAGGTCTCACCGACAGATGAACCGCTTGTTGACAATTGTTCACAGGGGCTTTCAGAGAAGGTTTTACATGCGGCATAGGGTCTCAGCTAACGGAAAAGGTCTCGTCAACATGGAATGACATCAGAAAAAGGTCTCGCCGACATGGGAGGTCACACCAAAGAAGGATGTCATCAGGGGATCTCACTGGGAAAGATTTACTTTCGGCATGAAGTCCTACCGACTATGAAAGGTCTCACCAAAGTGAAATGAGCTCGAGGAGAATGAATGAATTTGGCGAAAGGTCCTGCCGATACAATGAGGTCTTGCCGAAAGGTTCTCCCTTCGGCGTGATGTCTGGGCAACTGCAATATTTCTTGGTGAAAGATAAGGCCTTCGGCATGATGTTTGGCCAAAGAGGCAAAGTATCGGCGACAAAGGTGGCTTCAGGGTAAAGTCTCACCAACAAGGCGAACTCTTGGCGAGATGAAGCGGCGTCGGCAAAGGATTTGGGTTTCACTGGGAGGTCTGGGCGACTACAGAAAGTCTCACCGAAATAGGGTAAGCTCGGTGGAAAATTTGAGTTTGGTGAAAGGTCTCGCTGACCAAGCAGGCTCTTCCCGAAAGAAATATGACCTTGGGGAGATATTACCGAGAGGTATTGACTTCGATGTGAGGTCTCGCCGAAGAGGGAAGATCTCAGTGAAGGATGGTAGCATGCAAGATGTCTCACTGACAGGGTGGACTCTTGCCGAAATGGAATCGCATCAAGGAGAGTGGTCTACCTTCGCCATAAGGTCCTGCCGATCGATAGGACGTCTCACCGACCCAACGGGGTCTCACCAAAAGAAAGGAGTTAGCTCGAGGGGAATAAAAGAACTCGACATGATATCTTACCAACTAGCAGTGGTCTTGCCGACATGTTTTCTCCCTTCAGTGTAGGGGAATGTGCTTGATGAAAGGTCTACGAAATGGAGATTTTTCAGGGATAGGGCGTGATGTCAGGGTGAGGTCTCCCCGACACGAAGGAGTCTCTGTGATATGTGTGTGCTCGCCAAGGAAAGGAAGGCTCGCTGTGAGGTCCTGCCGAAGGAATGTGGTCTTGCTAATAATGAGGGATTCACAAATTGAAAAGGGATATTGGTGTATCTCCTAAGGGCTTGCCATGACTTCTGGTCGATAACGACTGTCTTGCCGATTAATATTTGTGGCATCGATATGACTTTTGTAGCTCACTAAAAGGTCTCGCCGACTATCATATGTTACGCTGATGGCCGCTATGAGGTATAATCACATCGAGGAGACACAATTAGTGTCTCATTGACATGTGATTCCATTCGAATGACCTTTAACCACCTGTGAATCTGGCGTGGTGTTTTTTTTCCCAATCGAAAGGAGCTGAAAGTGGGCCATTGACTAATTGGCTACCACCTTGAAGAAGACCAAAATAATGCAAACAACATGGATTCATTCTGAGATCAAAAGGCGATGGATCCGCTCAGGTGATGATGTTTAGATCTAAAGAGAGGCCCGATGCTGCTTCCAAAGATGGTCAACGTGCAGAAGGATCTAGAGCAGCGAGAAAGGCAGAAAAGAGGAAGAAACTACGAGTCACAAGGACAGCTATGAGGTCTGCTGGAGAAAGGCAGATCGGTATTAATGGTGATGCTTTGGAGCATTCAAAGTAGCTATGCAAAGGAGGTAGAAGATGGACATGGAGGCAGGCAATTAATGCTGTAGCTTCAAAAGGTCTATAGATTATCCCCTGAACAATCTTTCACCAACATGGATAGCGAGGATGGGATTCAAGTCAGCATTAACTATATTCAAAAGATCGGAGGGCCGACCCTCCTACAAGCAAGTGAGATATTTTGTAAACCCTAAAATCAGGGGCCAGCGTATTCTTTTTGATACACTCTATGTATATGGCATTCTTGCCTCTTTGTAAAGGGTTAGATAAAGTTAGTAGAAATAGAGGAGATAATAGAGTAGATAGGTCTAGAAATAGATTCTGAAGAATAGGAATTTTAGAAAAGATAGAGGAGAAAGAACCACATCCTGATTCTTTGTAATAGGAGCTTCTTTTGCCTTCTTAGTTAGGAGTTAGATTTCGCAGAAGCCTGTAATGTATTTTTCAAGTATTATAAGTATAGATGGAAACAATTTGGAGTCATGGATTTTCTGTACATTGGTGATTGTGCCAGATTTGTAAATGTTGCTTATCTGTTTCACTAATAGTAGAAGCAACTAGATTAAAATCTATTTCATATTGTGTTCTAGAATGGTGTTCAACTTGGGTTAGTCATTTGATTTGAAAAGCTTTCAAGGAAAGAAGTTTTGTTTTATGTTTTTTTTAAATAGTGATTTACAATCTGTTGTTAAGATTAGCACTGTGGATGAATGAAGTTGTGTGTCAATCACAAGTTGATTTTTTTCTCCAGTTTCAGTTAGCAATTCCTCGAAAGGTAACAAGTCTGGCTAAGTTGGATGAATTATTATTCTTTTCAGTTCCAAGCTTTGATCTATCTTTTTCTATTTCTTTAAAACCCCAGTTAAAATAGGTTTAACTTCATGCTTGATCTTAGAACAATCCAAAAGCTCAACACTAGCAGGCCCCTTGAACATTACTGTCACATTGACCATTGAGCAACATCAACACAGTTGAGAACCAACTATAAAGACCTTGGGAGCTAAGATATCCATGTGTTGTCTTTCTCTTTCAGGAGAAACAGAGTAGCAGTATTTTGTTTACACATTGTTGTGCCATCGTACACGTCAACAAGACCTTGGGAGTTCTGACACTATAGTTCCTAGGATTGAACAGAGAAAAGTGATCAATTATTCCAAGGTTGTGCTTAAAGAATAGTGTGTTTCCAATCAATCTAGCTCTCATAATAGATGTCATTGGTGACTTTTAGAGTGATCCCTGAATGGCGAGGCTGATGAAATGAAGAAGTGGATTTAACATTATGATGATGAGTTTAGACATTGAGGTGGTATAGTTGGAGTAGTATAACAAATGAACAGTCTTACTAACACAATGAGACTCGACATGTTGGAACCTGGGAACTGTCATTGTCCCCTTGAGCACAAACAAAGTCATGTGTAATGAATGTTTCTTCTAAGGCAGCCACAATTTAATTATTTCAAAGTCAAGGGGCTAGAGTTGCAAGAATAGCTTCGGAGGACAAGTCTGCAAATCAACACCATTGGGGGAAATTTTCTATGTAGGGGTGTTTGTGTCAAGATCAGAAGGGTGATAGCATGGTCATAACAGTGTTTGAATTCCCCCTAAACCAAACTTTTGAGGATGTTTTCTAGGCAGTCGTGATGACCATATCCGATGGAAAGCTCACAGTGGGGCCACAAAGCATTGATCCTGAGGCTATGGAAGCCTTTTACGCTTGGTGTGTGAAGTGTGTAATGTGGGGTGTCGTTCATAACTCGTCGTTCCCAAATGACATCCTCACCATGGCCTCCTGTGTTAATGCTCCTGACGGCTCTCACATATGTGGAATCCGCACTTCCCTCTCACCATCGGGTGACACGACCATTGTCTACTTGGACTCTGGTACAATGGGGGGTCATCATTCCTATGGGCTTGTCTGAATTCCCTTCCTTTCTCCTCATTCCTTGCTAGCTAATCCCACAAATGACATCACTACTCCAAAGCTCCCACAGAGGTCTTGGAGACTAAGGTTGATGAAACAAGTGGCAGTGAGAATCCCATCGGGGAAGGAGGTGACGATCGATCCAATTTCATTCACAGCCGCTTGGTGGGCATTGTAATAATGATGCAGTGATGAGAATCTAGCTCACCCGATGACAACAGGGGTATGCTTTCTATGCGGGGTGTGTTGCATCGAAAGCTAGAAAGGTTTCACCATTCCCAAATGATGACGTTGCTTTGGTTGTTTGTGCTTGCATGCCTGACGACATTCATGTGGGCGGGTCTCGGGTGTGGAAATGTTGTGGATTGATGATTGTTACTGAATGGAATTTAAGGGACTGATGCTCACATTCTTCTTTCTACTTTCTCCTCCTCACCAATCCAAAACTGTAATGATGATGCTAAAATTTGGCCACACCATCCAGTGAACGAGGTTATCAATCATATGATGTTGTGTAGGAGGGACTGAGTGACAACAGTTGGAGTAGACTGGGCACCTATGAGGTCATAATAACTGTCAAGGATGATGAATATGAGTTATGAGAGATTAATGAGGCTAGGGATGAAGGAAGTATTTGTTACCACAATGAAGGAATTAGCTCATGGGCGGCTCATTGGGGGGGAATCAGGGTCATCTCTGCCGTGGCCAGAGGACTTTACCTCCACAGACACCCAGCGTGCAGACCCCGACTACAGGTTTTCTGTGGGCCTCAACCACCCTTATTTTCTTGGAGTGTTTTCTTTGAAACAGTTTGCAATGCCCCCCTTCTCGTGTGACGCTACATAATTATATTTTCATGCTAGAATTCATGATTTTACCTAGTAACTCTGTGTACACTCTTATGCAAGGGCCCCAAATAAAGCAATGTCTCATAAGCGGTGGTGGGAATAAACATAAATATTTTTCTTTGTACCAGGCTCCTGAGATTCCAAGTCTTCACAAAGGGTGCATGCAGATCTAAAGGCCTAAGTTCACTTGGGTTGGTAGTACGAATGAATCAGTGTAGTTTAAATAAGGATGACTTCCAGACTAAAAAATCCAACTAGGGCCCATAATATGTTTCTTCTGGAATATCCATGGTGCCTCAATGATATCATTATATTCCATGTCTTAATATTTCCACTTTAATGGAATTTAAATTTCCTTGTCAATGTACTAATCATTTAGCATTACCTCTAAACACGATTTGACTATTTGTTGATTGGAATTGCTTGTAGGTGTAAACATGATTGGGAGGGGTTTGAATGTGGGGCCGAAAGCTCCAGTGCACTTACCCAAGGATTCGTACCTGAAGGAAGAATGAGAGGTGACCACAGGGGAAGGAGTAGATTCACATATGAATGGATTATATTGCAAGCTAGATTTGAATCAAAGGTATGAGTTGGAGGGTTATTTGCTGAAGTCGCGTGTGTTGACCTCTGAAATATGCTAAAATAATGAAGATTGCTAGAAAAGGGAAGTAAAGTAAATAAAGAACTTGATTTAAACTAGAGGGTTGTACGCCAAGGAAGCAGTAACTAGGGGTTGCTTGTGAATCTTGAATAAGAAGAGAACCTTAATTCCCAAAAAAGTCACCTCAGGGACAACCAAACAATGGTCATCTCATCGGGAAAATCTAGCTGGCATGTGGCGACGCACCAAAGAAAGTTAGTGCCAAGAGGGCCAGTGGCTGTCCGCTGAAGTTTGGAACAAGGAGTTGTCTCATCAGATCATCTGACCCATTTAACAATGATGTAATGTTGTAGGTGAGGTTCATCTGATCCAGTGGACAATGTTGGGAATACATCCAACATGAGGGTAGACTTCAAACAGTTTTAGCCACAGTGAAAAGGGAAATCAACAAAAGAATAAAACTGCTATAGCACCTAGGCATAGGAGGACAAAATAAGAATGGGACAAAAGATGTATTTTAAATTGCTGAATATTGGAGGGTAGGTGAAACCCTAATGTAATCAAATATGAGCCACACAATGTAATTAAATCCTAGCCATTCATTTGGGCTTTGGAAAACTATAAATAGGGGTCTTCCCCTCATTTGTAAATGGTTGGAAAACTAGTGTAAAATACATTCTGAAGCAATAGAAAGTAGCATTGCATGATTTATGGGGTGTTCCTTTTGAGTTTTCTCATTATGTGTGCATGATTTTACTTCCCTTTTACTTTAGTTTTTAGTTTCTTGAATGGAAGTGGTGATGGTGATTTTTTTTTCTGTATTTGATGAATTTCCAACTCATGCTTTTTGTGGTTCATTGATGATGAGTCACTTTGCAAAACTAATCTGAGCTTCCTTCCTTTATTGTTGCAACTTAGTTCGATTTCATGTGCATGACGTGTGTAATCTAAAAATCTACAGTCCTTAGAAGATTACATTGGTTTTGTGTAACTGTAGGATTCTCTTGGCCAAGCAAAACCCAATTTAGGGAATTTGTCTACTGTAGCAGCCTCCATGATCACTATTCATTCATAGTTTCAGGTTGAGGAACCTTCTCTCTTCCCTGCCTTTTTCCTTTTTTTTTAATAGGTGACCTATGCTAAGGTTCATTTCACATTGTAAAGCTAAATCCAATGATAAAATGGAGTTCAAGACTACTGTTTGAACCTACAACAAATGCACAACTCTCCCATCCTAAGAACTCCATTTGCAGATCCAACTTCCCCACTTTGTGACTCATCCGTAAGTTTGCCTTGTGATTCCAAAAAAGCACATTAATCAACTAAGATATTCCAAGCACTGTCAAGACCTGACATTAGAGACTTTGGGATAGTGTTATGCAATCTAATTGTGGAAGATTGTCTTTCAAGAGAGGCAATGCACCTATGCATTACCTGTGTTGAGAAGTGCATAAAAAAAACATCAATAAAGATCAATGGTGGAGATGAGAGGTGATCTATGAAGCCAAAATATTGTGCCAAGTGGCACAAGGAGAGGGATTGAGATGGAGACTGTACCATTGAAGGTACAAGCCCCATGTGATTGATGTGATGGAGGGGTTGACCCACTTAATCAAGGATTAAGTGTGTGCACATTTTTAGTGTGTAGGTTAGGTTGGGATTAAAATTAGGACTAGTGGTCAATGGAAAGTGATGGAGGATGTGAGATTTGAGGCATTAAATAAATAAATAAGTTTATGGGATATAAGGGGTAAGGTAGGATAGATATAGATAAATAATTAAATTACTTACCTTAGGCTAGGATTTAGGAAAATAGAGGAAATAGATTAGGATAAGGGGATAACGGATAATGAATATTAATTAAATAATAGGGTATTGTTTAATTAATATAGAGCATATGGAATTGGTTGAATTAGGGATAAATTGACCAAACAAAAGTGGTCAATTTTCAGTGTCTACATTTTTACCCTCATTGAGATCGTGTTACGAAATAGCATCATTTCAAAGAAGATTAAAACATAACACCTAGAAGAAGATGGTTGGATTAAGGAAGATGCCACAATCATTCAAAGAAGTGACTAGGAAGAAAGATGATGAGATTGAAGATGAATATTAGGATTAAGGATGCCCCCTCAAGAGGACATGCGGGTTCAAGAGAACATGGGTGTGCTCTCTAAATGGATGAGATGATGCAAAATGATGAATATAATATGGCATAATGGAAGGAGAAGATGATAAGAAAGCAAGCACAAATGGATTCAAGAGTAAATATGATGTTTCCCCGGTCAAGCTATAATCCCAAATTGATTGATGATGGATGAAGTGTTGTTTATGAGGGAATGATATATCCTAAAACAACATAAGGATTGGGAAGGATACATCCTGATGATGATAATGATTGGAGTGTTGTTGATGAGGAAACGATATATCCCAAAACAAAACAAGGATAGGGAAGGATACATCTCGATGATGATGATGATGAGAGTGTTGTTGATGAGGGAATGGTATATCCCTAAACAACACAAGGATAGGGAAGGATACATCTGAATGATGATGATGAGAGTGTTGTTGATGAGGGAATGATATATCCCAAAACAACACAAGGATAGGGAAGGATACATCCCAATGATGATGATGATTGGATTAAGGCTTGTATCAAGGCTAGGAACTAGACCAAAGATGCGATTAGATGCTTTTGTGCTAGATTGAATGAATTAGGATTGGATTGAGATGTGAGATTTTTGAAATGAATGAAGATGATGGAGGAAAAAATTCTTAAAATAACAAATCTATATTATCCTAAGAAGATTGTGAAGAGGATTAAATGAAGAGGATTGATGAAAAGATGCTTAGAATAACAAATCTATATTATCCTAAGAATATTGAAGAGAGGATGATATGATGAGGATGGAGGAAGTGGGGTGATGAGAATAGATAGGATAGATAGATGAGGGGGGAGTGGTAAAGGATGAATGGATGAGAAAGATGTAGGGCGAGTGAATGGGAAGATGGATTAGGAGTGTCATATAAAAACTTCTAGGTAGTAAGCACTTAATTTGATATAGCATGAGATACTATGCACCAGGGTATGAGGAACCAAGGTGACTTCGTATCACATGCATGGGATTGACACAAAAAACAAAAGGTTAGTCCAACATCCCAAAGTCACAGGGGCTTTGGTAGGGCCAATATTGAAAAACCACAAACAAAAAGGATGCCTTAGGATAACACAAGACTACAAGGATATTGGTGGGTACTACATGGGACAACCAAGAAGACAAGATCACATAGAAAATCAAGATATTCTCCTATGTCTACCAGTAAAAGTGCACCATGATATGATGGATCATGGTGACCTTGAGTAGGTATAGTAGCAAGCTCAAATGATACACAAAATGCAAAAGCACCAAAAGATCACAATAAATTTCAAATATCCTTTTCCATAGGACCAATAGGTGGATGGGATTGATGTGGTCTGATATGGGGAAGGATACATCTTGCTAAGACCAAGGATAGATGGGGGTAGATTATTTGATCGACATGACTCAAGATACCTGAAATAGATTGAACCTCGTGGGACTAGTGTATTTTGTTATTAAAAACCAATTGAATAAGGACACTCTTGACAACACAACATAAAACCAAGAGGATAAACCTAGGGTCTTGGAGGCTGATCAAAGATTAGCCTTTCCTACATGAAAGTAAAAAGACCTTGTAGTTCAATAAAAGACCAATGATAGATGATGGATAAGGGATGATGAGACAACCATGATAAGTAGATACAATGATGGAGCTGATATGATGACACGACAAACCTTGTGGATAGGATGATTGATATGTCTGATGTGGATTGCATGAAGCTCATAAATGGGATAATCATCCAAATCATCAAAAGATGAATTGGGAGGATGGCATAATGGATAGATGAGTAAGAAAAAGTGGCATGCAATTAGCAAGATGTGGGAAATAGATAGGTGTGATGATAGTGAGATGAATGGCATTGGATGGCATGGGGAGTAGCCTATAGCTAGAGACCAATGATGACAAATTATGATATGTAATAAAAATAGAGATAAAGTGATGAATAGATAAAGATGGGGAGATGGAAAGATGCTAGGATGGATGGATAGAGGGATAAGGATTTTGATATGGAAGAGGTTACTGGATGGATAGATGGGAAGATAAGGATTTGGAAAGAGGAAAAGGATTAGTGGATGGATGCATGGGAAGATGAGGACTGGGAAGATGGAAGGGATTTTGTTTTGGATGGAGGGATGGGAAGATAAGGATGGGGAGATGGAAGGGATTATCATTTGGATGGATGGATGGGAAGATAAGGATGGGGAGATGAAAGGGATTATTGTTTGGATGGATGGATGGGAAGATAAGGATGGGGAGGTGGAAGGGATTTTTGTTTGGATGGATGGATGGGAGGATAAGGATGGAGAGGTGGAAGGGATTTTTTTCATTTGGATGGATGTGAAGATAAGGATGGGGAGGTGGAAGGGATTTTTGTTTGGATGGATGGATGGGAGGATAAGGATGGATGGATGGGAAGATAAGGATGGGGAGATGGAAGGGATTATCATTTGGGTGGATGGTACAAAATGAAATCTCCAAGGACTATGTCACAAAGGAAGCATATGCCCCACTCTAGATATGTCATGTGTGATGAGGCAAGAGGGATGATAGATAGGAGAATGTGTAGATAAGGAAAGGAGACAAATTGTAGCATGATGGGTGGACAAGGAAGGTAGAAGGATGTGGATAGGATGCATGGATAAGGAAGGTAAATGGGGAGGATAAGGAATATGATAGTGTATGGATGAAGCGAATGCATGCCAAGAGGTGTCCAAAGCATGTATATATGTTTTCCCCTATCTATATCAAGATCACAAGGAGGATGGGGGGATTGGAGATAAATGGGATATGATGGGTGGGATGGACAAGATGGATGAAAGGGATGCATAGCATGAAGTTTCCCCCAAGTGTAGAAAAAAATGGATGGGGGATTTACACATCAAACCTATCACTATTTTGTTTATCATGATACTTATCCAATATGCTTATTTTCCAAGTTTTCACCATTGGATGAATTATTTCTTTACTATTTTTTTTTTACTTTTTTTTTTTTTTCATTTTAGACTTTTTTGAGATTTTTTGGAAAGTGTGTGGATGGAGATGGATGATAATATGGATGTGGATAAATGTATTTGGGAAGATATGTGATAAGGGGATGGATTAAGGACTCAAGAATCAAGTTCCATATGAGGTAATAAGATCCCATGTTTGAAGTGCCTATTAGATGTTGGTACAACCTTACTAGGATGGATGGATTATGCAAGGGAGTGGATTAAAGGGATTTTATGTGGGAGATATGTGGGATAATGGATGAGATGTTGGAAAGTGAATGAATGAAATAATGGAGTGGATGTGTGATGGGGGAATGTCTTCAGGACCAACATTGGCACATGTGGTGATCGATGTGGGATGATAGGAGGATTAATATATGGAGAATGTGGGGATGATGGAGGATTTGGGATAGTAAATTTTGGGATATAGGGGCCCAAAATAGATTTAGGATATGGAGGATGCAGATGATTTTCTATTGGATTAGCAACTTTGGATGTCATTATGGATTTTTCATTTGAATTTACTACATCTTTTTTCTTTCGGATCCACATGGTTTTTATTTTTTCTTGAATAGGATTGTGTAGCCTTTGGGATTGATTTAGATTTGGGATTGGATTTTTATTTTCTTCATCATGTCGTTTTGAGGGGACATGCGGATCTTTAGATTCATGTGGATGTTTAGATTTATGCATTTTTACTTTAGCATCCAAAGTGCTTTTAATAACAATGGGATGGGTGTGAGGAGATGGATGATGTGGAGAAAAACTGAATGGAGTGATAGAGGTAGGATTTTTGAGGTGGTGAATAGATGGAGGATGTGGGATAGCATTCATGGAGGGGTTCCTTTGTTGATCCTGACTAGGGATTATGAGAGTGGAATTTTTATGATGGGTGATAGGAATAGGTGATTGGTAGATGAAGGAATGAGTAAGATGAGATGGAGAAGGTGATTTTGGGATATAAGGTCCTAAAAAGGACTTAGTATGAGGATGTGTGATGGTGGATGGAGGGACATAAGAACTCAAAATAGACGTAGTAGATGGAAAATGGGTGATGATAGATGGAGGGACATAAGAACCCCAAATGGATTTGGAGGATGAAGGAGGAATATGGATGGTTGTTTTGAGATGATATGATGGAGGGGGGATGGCTACAAATGGTTTGGAAGAGGATCTCTTAGGATGTACAAAGGTTGTACCAACATTTTTGGATTGTGAGTCTTGAGATATATATCCACAACCTTGTACACGTGGGTTTTCTTTGACATGGATGGGCTCTAATATACCTTTCTCATGAAGGCCTAAGCCTTTTCCTTGATAGTTCATGATCTTGAGAATTCAATTTATGGTAAGATGCTTGTTATTTTGGAACCAATGATGTGAGTCCATTATTAGGTGGAGGAGAATGGGTGGTGTATATTCTTTGTTCTTCTTCTACAAGAAAACCACCATGGATAAATTTGTAAGAGGACCAAGGGGATATGGAGTTGGTTTTGGGATAGTTTGGGTAGGTGATGATAAATGATCATGAGATGGAGATGATGGGATGGTAGGATCTTGATTTGGAGGAAGAGGTGATAAGGAATCATGAGGGGGATTACATGTAATGGTAGGATTTTAATTTGTGATGGTGGGTGATAAGGGATCATGAGATGGAGTGATTGGATCTTGAGTGACAAGGGGATCATGGGATGAAGTGGATGAGGGACTATGATCTTGAGGTGGATTAGATGGGATGGTAAGATCTTCATTTCGATAAGGGGATGCACTAGTATGCTTTGGAACAAGCTCTTGGCAAGTTTCAATGGGTGTAGATGGTGTAGTGGAAGAGGAATGTTGGATGGACTCCTTAGATGGGGTGGATGGAAGGATGGAGGATTCAAGAAGTTCATGGGAGTATATTTTTTTGATACTAGGAGTAGGAGAAGTGGATTCGATTTGGGTGTCTTTATGGGTTCAATAGTTCTAGGAGTAGAAGATGGGTATTCAACGGATTCGATGGATTTGATGGTTTCAACAGTTTGGAGGGTGTTAGGAGTGGTAATAGGGGTGATAGGTGTAGGATGGAGAAGGGCCTCATCACTAATGACTGTATATGATAGAGTGAGATGACATGGATCTATGATTTCAAGATGTAGATTTGGGGATGTCTTCCTTGTCATGAGTCCTTGGATGAAATCTAGAATGAGATACTTGCGTATTGTAGGCTTATATGGGGTGATGGGAATAGGTGAATGATTATGAATGGGTGGAGGATTAGGATTAGATGGAGGATAAAGATATGATGGATTGGAGGGAGGATTAGGATGTGATGGAGTGGAAGATGGAGTGACATAGGAGGATATGGATGGTGGATTAGGATAACGGAGTGGAGGATTAGGATTATGGATTGGGAGAGGGTTTGGAGAACAATGAGATGATGGATTGGGATTAGATGGAGGACAAAGGTATGATGGATTGAAGGGAGGATTAGGATATGATGGAGTGAAAAATGGAGTGACATAGGAGGATATGGATGGTGGATTCAGATAGGAGGACATGGATGGTGGATTAGGACAGAAGCACATGGATGGCGGATTAGTATAGAAATATGTGGATGGAGGATTGATGTCAGAGAAAGTGGATGGGGAATTAAGGTAGGAAGATTGGGATGGTTGATTAAGGTGGGAAGATTAGGATGGTGGATTAGGATAGGAGGATGTGGATGGTGGATTAGGATCATGTATTGGAGGATAATGAGATGGAGGATTTGGACTAGGGGTGAAGGTGATAGTTTTGTTGTGCAAAGATGGAGGTCGAGATATGGATAGAGGAGAAGATGGAGCCATGGATGTGGAATGAGAGGGATATGTGGGGGATATATAAGAGAGAGATGTGGATGAAGGATAGGGTGGATATGTAGATGGGGAAGATAATGGATATCCCTTGTCAAAGGTAGCATAAGGATTGCTAGTGGGTGCCAATGAAGGCATGATGTGATATCTTGGATGAGTGATTGAATTTTGGATGATGGCTGGAGAAAGCTCACTAGAAATGATAGCATCAAAGGAATATATTTCATACCCATCTTGATCAAAAATATTTTCAATGTAATTGGGATCTCCTTTGACTACTATTTTTGGTTATGATGGAGGATAAGGGTTCATGATATTGGATTGGATGGATATGGATTGAAAAGATGGGAATAGATGATTAGAAGAAAAGGGGAGATGATTAAAAGATAAATAAAATGGATTAGAAGAACATGGAAGAAGGGGTCTTAATATTTGTTTCAATATCAGAAGATATTGGATGTGGATGGAATAAAGCTCAAATTGGGATGTAGATTAACCTCATATTGGGATTTGATTGAAGCTCATATTAGGGTTGGATTGAAGCTCAAATTAGGATGGGACTTAAGCTTAGATTAGGATGGGATTTAAGCTCAGATTAGGATGAGAGTTAAGCTTAGATTAGGATGATTCAAAGATATGGTGTGAGGGGATCCTAAGTTCAAGGATGCAACTAAAATGATGGGATGATCATTGGGTGGATGAAGGATAGGTTTAGCCGACTCCTTGCTCAAAGGGGATGATGTTGTGGACAAGATTGATAGTGGTTGATAAGATGAAAGTGATCATTTGGAGATGGATATGAAGAGGAAAAATGAATGGATTATGATTTTAGATTGAGGAAGATCTAGATTAATCATGGTAGGATGGATTGAATCCCTAAAATTTGGATGGGAAGCATATTCACCCAAGAATAGAGTGCAATTGCCTCTGTAGGTAGCAAAAATGCCTAAGTGTGGAAATTCCTATCAAGGACATAGGTTCACCTATCTCTAGATATGTACAGATGGGGAGGTACGGACTTAGACGTGGAATCACCTATGCAAAAGGTGGATTTTCCCATCTTGTACAAATGGTATGATGGCAGGACCACCCCTATTCGAAGTAGAATTTCCTATCAAGAGGGAAACATATGGATGAGGATGTATGGACTTAGACACAAAATCACCTATGCGAAAGGTAGATCACCTATCTACAGATATGTATGAACACAGGGAAAAATCACCTCTTGGAGAAGTAGGATCACCCAAGAGATGGAGACAAGAAAATTCACCCCTCTGTATAGACAATTCGCCTATAGGGAATGACTGACTGAATAAACATACTAGAAAAGGATGTGAATTCACCCCTCGGGGGGTAGGTTCACTCATCTGCAGTGTGAATTCACCTCTATGAGGAGGCATATTCACCCCTATGAAACAGAGGGACTATGGAAAATGATAAATGATAGCAAATAAGAAGACAATGGGAAAAGATTGACTCTAGACTGAAGACACCCACTGGTATCGCACGAGAAGACACACCAAGCACATGAATAGCCCTAGAATTAGTATAAAAGGTTTACAAACTTGATGTAGTCCTACCAGCCTAAGGGGTTAATACTCCATGATAATCAGGTGGAAACATCCTTTCTCGAAAAGGTGGATAGGTAGAGATCTAGTGGCATAGGGTCATCAACAGACGCCATGGGCTCACCTTCTCTCTCTCCTCGAGAACTAGTGTAGTTCACCATGAGGATTTCTATCTCAACCTAAGGGAGTACGTGGTGAGTAGCTTCGAGGTGCCATCCACAATCCCTACACTACACCAAGTCACGGATAAAACACGAGTCTTAAACTAGGCTGAATAGGAAAATAGGGAGCCCTCGATACACTAGGAGGATGCGTGAGGCACGTCTATGAACACTAGCCCATTACAAGCATGGATCGAGAGCCCTAGGGAGGTACTAGAAACTAAGCCCAACCCTACATGTCTTAACTAGGAATCACCCTAGTATCGACACTTTCCTAGATATGACATGACTGGATTGGGGTACAACTTTAGTTCTCCCCCTTTATATACCCCATCGGTTTGCATCGTTGAGATAATCCCCTAGGTGATGAAATCCTGGGTAGGTCTCCTAAAGGGAAATAAATGCTACATGTTTCTAATCCCAAGACTTGCATGTAGCGCAAGGGGAGAGCATACACACAAACTAGCACTCCTAGGTAGACTCACAGATGGACTTGGATTGATTCACAGTTTATGATCCCCAGGCTCGCACGTAGCACAAGACAAGAGCATATGCTGATGAACCAATCCCAAACAAAAAAAATAGATTAATTCACCCCTTAATAAAACCAAGTGTTCCTAGATTAGTATGAAAAATACACTCACACTTATCTTCGACTGATTGTCCTGCAGTAGATAAGTTAGTAGTTTTATCCACTGGTCTTTGACAAACGAGAGCAAGCTACACAAAAGGATGATTATATGTAAAATAAAATGATGAAATCAGATGATGGTTAGCTCAGGAAGGGGTGGAATACCTAACCCAACAAAAATGGGTGTGTGAGGAGATGGTTTGATCCCCCATGTAAGGGGGACAAGGGGCGGAGCCCCCAAACCAAATTTTTTTGAAAAGGAAAAGTATAAAGCGCTACAATTTTTTTATCAAAAATTGATGTTATTATACCTTCTATGTTTGTTGATGGAAAGAGTAGAATCACCCAAGAACAAAGCATATTTTCCCCTATAGACTATGAATATTTTCCCCTATAGGTTGTAGGTTCATCCCTTAGGACTACAGGTTCGCCTTTGTAGGAAGAGGCGAAATCACCTACGTAGGTCGTGCAATCACCTATTCTAGTTGTAGGTTTGCCTAATTGAAGAATCACCTATCTAGAAAGGAGCGAGATTGGAATCTCCCACTAAGTGGAAGGGCAAGCACACAATCGCCTTTAAAGTGGAAGGGCGAATGTGCAAATGCCTTTATGATTTGAGCGCAATTTCCCATTCAGGTCACAAGTTCACCTCTCTTAGGGAGCCAAAGGATTATTCACCTCTGCAAGTCAGGTCCTGGATGGTGCAGTGCGAGATTGCTTGTTTGGAGGAGTGGCAGGTGCGCAATCACCCCTATGATTAGGCAGATTCGCCCGTCGGGAAAATTCACCTCTCCAGTGAAGGAAATCTGAAACCTGCAAAATAAAAACAACAAAAAAAAATTCAAGGACCCATGACGTGGGTCCCATTGGGCATGCCAAAAATGTGTGCAAGCATTTTTTCCTTACCTAAAAATGCATGAAATTCAAGAAAAAGACTAAAAACAAGCAAAACACTCAAGATTGGGCGATAAGGAGCTCAAAATAGCATATGAAGCCTCTTATTGTGTAGATGTACCCACAATGTGCGATTTGGATGTGTGCTCACTCAAAATTTTGGCAGCATAATGATGCTCCAGTGAAAAATAGGTTAGAGATAAAAATGGCTAAGTGTTTAGATATATAGATTCGAGGCTTTGGATGGAGGGCTAAGATTGTGAGTTGAAGATTAATCGTGGAGATGAGAGGTTATCTCTCAAGCCACAAGATTGTACCAAGTGGTAGAAGGAGAGGGCTTGAGATGGAGATTGTATCCTTGAAGGTACAAGCCCCATGTGATTGATGTGATGGGGGGGTTGACCCACTTAATCAAGGTCTAAGTGTGTGCACATGTTTAGTGTGTAGGTTAGGTGGGGATTAAAATTAAGATTAGTGGCTAATGGAAAGTGATGGAGGATGTGACATTTGAGGCATTAAATAAATAAATAAAATTTATTTAATTAATTTATGGGATAGAAGGGGTAAGGTAGGATAGATGTAGATAAACAATTAAATTATTTACCTTAGGCTAGGATTTAGGAAAATAGAGGAAATAGATTAGGATAAAGGGATAAGGGATAATGAATTATATTAATTAAATAATAAGGTATTATTTAATTAATATAGAGCATATGAAATTGGTTGAATTAGGGGGTAAATTGACCAAATGAAAGTGGTCAATTTCCAGTGTCTACAATATTAATTTTTAAATTATAACTATTAATTTATATACATATTAGAATGAATAAGTGTTTTTGTGTATGTTGGGTTCTGTAGACACTTATAAATGTCCTAAATAATATACACATTTGAATCCGATATACTAACATCATTTCATCTTGAAATCTATCCTCTTTTCACTTATTTGATTAAATTAGCCTAGCTATTTAATTAAATACATCATTTCCATCTATTAATCTGATTAATCTAATTAGGTTAATTCCTACCCCTTTCATGCTAACCTTTCATCCTATTAAATTGGATAAATAAAAATATTTGATATTAACACCCTAAGTCCTCTCATTTAAATTAAATAATCTTAATTATTTAATTAAATGTAATTTTGACCCCTTTTCATTAAATAAGTTAATTATTTAATGGATATCCTAAATTCCTCTAATTTGCATAATTGAAACTTTGTTTTAATTATCAAATTACTAATTAATTCTAACTCTCCCACTTGCAAGGGAATATTCCTTGATAATATTCCTCTTTTGCACATTCCTCATAAAGGAATATTCTTATGGAATATTCTTTCCCTCTTCAGTCATTTGAAAAAGGGAATATTCTTCCTTGTAACAAACTTCTTGAGCAAGTTTTGAAAGTGTGCTTCTTTGGATGATTGTGAGCCATTGATTAAATACCAACTTTCATTTTCAACCCTTGATGGGAATCCATGATCCATGCCTCCATCTTCTTTTGATCCTGACCATTGATTGATTCTTTCAATCTTGAAGATAAGTTTCTCTTTGCCTATTCTATAAATAGACCTTGCATCTATTGAATAGGGAACCATCTTTTAATAGTAAACTTATGTTGTTAAAATCACTCCCATTTTCATCCATATTTAGCATTTTTAGTTTAAATCTTGATCATAGTACCTTAAAGCATCCATTAATCGCTTCCATCTTAGCTTAGTTTGCACCATTTTAGTTTAAATTGAATAAATGGCTTTCATCTTTGAACTTCAACTCCATTTACCATAGATTTCATATAGTTCATCAATCATCTTAGCATTTAGAACACATCATCATCATATTAAATTAGTTTTTTATCATGTTTTGTTCATCTATTATCAATTTCGATAGTTTTGTTCAATAAAACTAATTGAAACATGTTCATTATCCAAGGGATTGGGAAAGGGTCCCCATTCCACATCAATGCAACACCACTCCCCCAATAGGATAAGATTCAATGGCTTAGAATAGATGTTTGTCAAGCTTTCATGTTTTAGAATGTTAGTTTTAATGGCTTATTCATTTTTATTTACATTGAATATCCTATTGGGATTGATGCTTAGTGGGTCAAATATGCTTCGAATCTGTATGGATCAAGTGTAGTTAACCTATACTATGCCATTGATCACATCTTGCTGCTAGAAGGAAGGCAAGAGTGATTGAATCTAGTGAATTTTTCTTTAGATTCTTGTTTTTCTTGATCTTGTAGGTACAATGACGCTTTTGGAGGCTACAACGACGCCTTTGTCCGCGGTTGCGATATAGTGATGCTTTTTTAGGGAGTATAGCGATGCTTAATTAAAACAACAACAATTATTAAATATTGCGACACTAATACATTTTTGAAGGTATCAAAGATTTGAAAATAGTGACGCCTCAAATATAGCGATGCCATCATCATCCCTATTTTACTACAAAACAACGCTTTTTCTCACTAGAGCGACGCTTTCTCTCACCAAAGCAATGCTTTTTGGAATTATAGTGACACCTTCGTAAAAAGTGACACTTTTTACTGGTAAAAAAAATAGTGACTGAATTTTGGCATGTGTTTTAAATTTTTGATTTTATATGCTCTTTAACATGTCACTGAATTTTTTTTTTTTTTTTTGAGGCTAACTTGTTTTGCAGATTTGGGCAATAAAATTTGAAGTGAAGAAGCATATCGTCATTTGATTACATATTGTAACAAGTGTTTGTACACTTATGGGGCAATTATAACCCATTTTATGATGCTTTATTTCATGTTTTAGGAGCAACTAAATTTCCTTTTGGGTTTAAAATTAACATTCAAATTGGTTAAAATTGAACCCACATATCCTCATTTTGTGATGTTGGTTTAAAAATTGAACAATATAAACACTTCATTTGGTGCTTAAAACAAACTCATTATTCTTTTCAAAGTTAAAATAAATGTGTGTCTAATTTTCTTGCATGTGCTTGTTGTGTGTATCCTCTCCCCTTGTGCTTCATTCAATCTTGGGTGAAGAGAAACACATAAGTATACTTTTCTTTTTGGAAGCGCCTATCCTCTCCCCTTGCGCCTTTTGGAAATCTTGGGTGATGAAAAGCATTTTAAAGCTTTACAATATGTGTTATCTTTAGAGGGCCTACCTCCCAACTTGTGAGAGGGGACGACCCAAGTGGTGCTTTCTTTTAGGTCTGCTATATAAATAAATTGGGTGTGACTAAAGTCATTAACCGGCTGGTGTTGCTATCCTATATCGAAGAATGTATCCTTTAGCATCCATGTGATACGTTAAAACCCTTAGATGTTTCTAAGGGTTGGGAGGCCTCTTAATTGAGTGAATCACCACATTGTATAGCACCAGTTTATCCCAAAAATCTTGATTATAAACCTTGTTATTAGTGGCTCGCCAATTTCACCTCCAAAGATGATATTGCGGTCGGAAGGCCTGTATTATCACCTCCTACATGGAAATAGATATCCTCTTGTGCTTATCTTCATGATCTCCCATAAAATAAAAACCCTAAATGAAGGTCAACATTCGACCATTTCAAAATGTAGACACCATAGTTTAAAGTTTATCAAAAAATGAGCCTTAAAGCTTTACCACAATCAGGACAACTTGATAAGAATTTTTTATCTCACCCTTTGTTGGGCGACCTAGATTTATATATCCAAATTGTCCCCATCATTTAAGTCAACATTGGTCTTTTGGGTTGAGTTACTCCTAGGGTCAAGCATTTTCCTCACTACCTTGGTCTTGCAAAACAAAAGGTTCACTCTAGGTTAACATTGGTCAAAAATTTCATCCATCCTTCATCATATTTCATCCTTCACTTCACCAAACTTTGAAAACTTTTTAACACACCAACACTTTTTGACTTAGACATCATTAAACCCATCCCCTAACTTAGCTATGTTGTGTGTGAAATGGATCATTTTTCATGCACTTAGTTGAGTTAGTTATCACATTTTTGGACTAGTTTATCTTGAAGGTCACAAGTCTACCTTAAAGATTCAAAAGTTCATTAACATCCTTTATCCAAACATCAAACATCAAACCTATAGTGAAAAGTGTTGTCCCAAAATGTTTACAAAGATCACTCCCTATATCATTCATCTTTTCATCTCCCACTCACATCATTTCTCTAAAACAACTTAGAACGTCCCTCTTACCTAAATTTGAGTCAACTAGAGAGTTTAAACATTACAAATCCCAACATAACTCTCCTATAGGTGACCCAAAATTTATGGTAACAACAAGATCACAACATAAGAGAATCATGGAGAAAACCAAAGTACCATCTACCACAAGTGATACCAACTCTCAAGAATTTTACCCAAGAAGTCATTCTACCCCCTCACAACAACCCCAAAATATAGAGGGACCATATGAGGTAGAAGATGTTACAAATAATCCATATGATCTTACTAAAGAAGAAATATTTGAGTATAATTAAGAATATCAAGCCTCAGAGAAAATAGCTTCAATTCCCCCCTATTTTTCTTCCCAAATCTTGACACAAGGTTTGACTTCATCGATACTTCTGCTAACTTCATCACTAGGGCCAAATCAAACACAAACTCCTAGGCTTGTGACTAGTCTTGCTAAAGACTTTGGCCACACTCTTCCTTTGGCAAGCAAAACACTTGTGCGTACTCTCAACACCAATCCTCCCCAAAACACCACTTGGATACCTACCTTTGGTGCTCCTACCATTCTTGAACATCCCCTACATCCACATAAACCACTTACAATCCATCACTCCATGATGACCTCAACATTTTGAGCACAACCGTCTTCGCCTATCCCCACAAGTACCACAAGTGTGCCCAACGTCATGTAAGGTAGTATGGACCAAATTTCTCAAATGGATCAACAAGAGAATGTCAACACCCTTACACAAAATCAACCCTTAATGCAAACAGGGACATCTTTATCCAACCACCCCATTGGTTTCACAAAACACATCTATCCTATCCATCATCAACCCAAATCAAAACAAAACCTTGGTTACGAATCCCATCAACCAAGGTAATACCTTGATCCCACCTCAAATACAACAAGGGAACCCCCTACCCATCGGTCAAAGGAACCCTTTCAATCAATTACAAGTTTTGAATGTGCCATTGCCATCATAATATCATATGGCACCATCCTCATCATTACCGTTGGTCCCCCACGTCATGAAAAATCAAATGGGACCTCAATCTTACATTCCTCCATCTCAATCCACTATCCTAAAAGGAATGTTGAACCAAGGGAACCCCTAACCTCTCATCAACAACCTGCAACCCACTGAAACCATAAACACCCAAAACCCATCACAGATGTCCCAACAACCAAATGATCCTACATTGTAAGCGCATGCTCTAGCCTTACAACAAGCACAACAAGCTTATCAACAAGTCGCGCAAAAACAACAAGCCTAGAAAATAGCCCTAGCATCCCAACAACAACAATAAGCTACCCTAGCATCACAACAAAAACAAGAAGTCCTAGTAGCACATGAACAACAACAAGTCCAACAAGTAGCCCTAGCAGCTCAACAACAACAACAAGCCATCCTAGCAACACAACAACAAGAAGAAGCCTAGTAAGTAGCCTTAGCAGCACAACAACAACAAGCTCTAGTGGCCCAACAACAACAATAAGCACATCAAGTAGCCTTAGCAGCACAACAACAACAACAAGCGCAAAAGACAACCATTGTGGCCCAACAACAACAACTTTATTAGCCCAACAATATGCCTAACAAAAATAAGAACAACAACAACAACAGGGTTTATAATATAACCCTCAACAGAACATCGCCAATACAAACATGTTAGGAACACATACGCCTCCACCCCCATTACCTTCACAATATCCTACACCACCATACACACCATACAACACCCCATCATATCAAAATCCCATGTACAATCAATCCACCATCCCACCATACGCAACATATGTTCCTCCACCAAACCCGTAGGATGATGTAGCATCCCAAGTCAAGTCATTAACATAACAAATATAGGACATGCAAATGGGTAAAACTAAGAATCCCCATACAAAACAAAACCTATGTCCATATCCATTCGATTGAAACAACACAATGGTACCTTTCCCTCATAGTTTTGAGGTTCCCAAATTTGATAAATACAAAGGGAGAGGAAATCCTGTGGATCACATCAAGGAATTCCATGTCATATGTATGGAGGTGGCCTACAATGGTTCCTATTTGATGCACCTCTTTCCATGAAGCTTGACGGGCCCAACCATCAATTGGCTTTCTCAGTTGCCTCCAAGAATCAAAGCCTTCCAAGAAATCACCGATAAATTTATAGATCACTTCTCCTTTAACCTTGACATGGACATGAGCTTAGAAGAGTTATATACTCTCAAAAAAAACAAAGGAGAATCCTTCACCAGTTTCTACAACAATGGAGGGAAAGGGCTAGCAAGAGCAAGTGGCCCATTCCCGATGAACAATAGGTGGGGATTATCATAAAGAATGTCAATCCAAATCTATCCTTCCACTTGAAAATTCAATGCATTGCCACCTACAATGAACTTGTCCCTATATCCCTCAACATTGAGCGCGCTCTATTCTCACAAGGAAATACCCAAGCATACAAAGACAACCAGCCATCAACTAGTTCAAGCAACAAGCCTCGAGTCTGTGCTAAGAACAAGAACAATACGAATGATGGCATGGTAGATGCTAAGCTAGTCCTAAGTTCTCCTAGACCAAACACCAATCAAATGAATAATGCTCAACCAACCGTACAACAAACCACACCATCACAAAACAATCAAATCAATAACACTGAAACATAACAAAGACAAACCCCCAATAGGAACAACTATCCAAAATGCAAATACACATAATTGTCAGAACCTATTGAAAATATCATGAAGAAATTGGTAGAGTCAAACTTGATAACACTTCCCAATTTCCAAAACTACTAGGAACCACAGGATAAACCATCCTGGTACAAGAAAAAGGATCTTTGTGGATTTCACAAAATCAAAGGACACAAAACATCAAACTGCATGAAACTGAAGAATGTTATCCAACATATTATCAAGAATGGAGACATACTGTTGAAATACCAGTCAGTAACTAGGATCTTAAGATATACAAGAACCCCATGCCGGATCACATCAAAGGGAATGGTAATGGAAAAGGGAAGACTTATAATAATGTGTAGCTTGTGTATTCCAATGTAGTTGCCTCCTGTGACAATGTCATAATCGTTGTCACCATCAAAGGACCTAGTACAGACTGTGGAGTCACCACAAACTATGGAAAGATCACCATCCAAGGAGTTTCATCTCAACCTAGGGTACAACCTACTTTGTGAACATCAAACCCTAGAAAATACAGTCTCCTAGATCAACTTAAGAAGACCCCCGTACAAATCTCAATCTTGGAACTATTGAGGCTATCCCCCACACACAGGGAAATCTTAGAGAAAGCTTTATCCTCATCATTCATCCTTGAGGATATGGATACATAACAGTTTCAAGCTATGGTAGGGAATATCACTATCCCTCATCTTCTCACCTTCTTGAAACAAGATCTACCATCACAACCATCTCATAACCATGCTTTACACCTTGAGGTCATTGTTCATAAAAAAAAAGTTAAGAGTCTTAGTAGATGGAGGTTTTGGTCTAAACATTTTCACCCTTCAGCTGATAAAAAATGTGGGTTATTCAGAGGATGCTATTGAGAAATCAAAGAGTTCAACCATTAGAGCATATGATGATCAAGAGCGGGTATCACAAGGCATCATCGCACTACCCATCCAAGTGGGAATTATCATTATTGAGACTACATGCCAAGTGTTAGACCTTGATCTCCCTTACATCATCTTTCTTGGTCGACCATGGATTCATGTCCTAAAAGTTGTAGCTTCGACCTATCATTAATGTGTAAAGTTTCATTTTGAGGACAAAGAAGTTACCATCCATGGAGATCCTGAACCTTTTTACTACTGCAAGAACCTTGAGGCCAAGTTTTACAAAATACCCCAAATCCCTAAAAATGATGGACCTACACCTTCGTCCTAATTTGTTGACCCATCATCCCTTGCATCTACCTGAGAACCAAAAACACTCATTGTGCAGAACATTCTTGACATCAAAGTAGTGATCTAGGATGATGGTTGTGGAAATTATAAACTATAGAAAGACACTTTTGTGTTGGGAGAGTTACCTCTTTCTCCCAAATCTCATGGGAAACCCACACCTATCAACAAAGTGGCCAAAATAGTAATGATGGCAGCTACTACCTTCACCAAGTGGGGGGATTTGAACAAAGAAGATGTTAATGCAAAGGATGTCTCTGAATTAATCTATTAGTATGACCAACCTATGCCCGTTCTTCCCATGGAAGATGAAAATAAAGGCTTACAACTAATGAAGTGATTGGAATACAACAAGAATGAGAAACTAGGAAAAAATGACAACAGTTTTCTAGAACCCATCATTCCTATGAGATGTCCAAAGAATCTTGGCCTAGGATGTACTACTACCAAGGTTAACCTTATTGGAAAAGGTACTTCCACTAAATGGGTTGAGGCTTCCTCTTGGTTACCAATATCACATGATACTACCCTAGAATAATTCCTCCTCAACATTGCTGACCTATTTGAGAATAACTCTCTCTTCATGATATCCACAACATCTTTCACCCCAAATGACTAAACCACTGAAATAAGCTTAGTATACCCAAAACTCATTGACTAGAACCAACGAGGACCACTGATTCTAGATTTATTTGAAAATGATGAAGTGGTCTCAAAATTCATGGGACTTCGTGACATTTAGCATGGGAAGATCACAAGGCTAGTTGTGATATAAAGCTAGACCCTCAGGCGTACTACGAGGAGATGATTGAATCCTTCAGTCACAAAATTGATGGCATTTATATAACATGCAGATGTTTGAGTGAAAAACCACACTGTGGCACTTTCCAATCCTAAAATAGTAAAAATAAATGACACATCCAACGGTGAAAACCTCTTTGAGGTTCCCATGGATGATGGATTCAACAGTGCTAGCAGAGAAGGCTACTCCAATAAATGTAGGCATAGAAGAAGCACCCAAAATAACTTTCTATGTCGAATCCTTGTTGGATGAAGAACAAAAAGAATAGCAGCATTCCTGAAAGAGTGAAGATCCAACTTTGCATGGTCATAAATAGATATGTCAGGGCTTGATCTAGAAGTGGTTGTGCATCATTTAGCAATCTATCCTGAAGCTAAACCAGTGAATACAAAATTAAGAAAGATGCATCCTTAAATAGCACTCTTGGTAAAACTTGAGTTACAAAATCTTCTTCACGTCTAATTTATCTAACCGATTGACTATCCTAAGTGGGTTTCCAATCTGGTACTAGTCTCCAAACCCATTGGGGGCATCAGAATATGCACAGATTTCAAAGACTTGAACAACTAGACATGAAATGATATCACTCATGGATGATTTTTTAGGCTATAATCAAATCATGATCACCAAGGAGGATCAACACAAAACTTCATTCACTTGTCCATGGGGAACATATTATTGGAACATGATGCCATTTGGGCTAAAGAATGTAGGAGCGACCTATCAAAGAGAAATGACCCTTATCTTTCATGATATGATCCACAAAATAGTAGAAGACTATGTGGATGATATTTTAGCCAAATCAATGAAAAAAAGTGAGAACATAGAGGTATTGGGACCCATCTTTGATAGGCTCAAAGAGTATAAGGTACGATTGAACCCCAAAAAGTGTGTCTTTAGGGGTACATTAGGGAAACTTCTTGGCTACATCATATCACAAAGAGGCATAAAGATAGATCCAACAAAAGTAAAATCCATCCTAGACATGGAACCTCCATAAACATTGAAGTAGATGAAAGGGTTACAAGGAAGGTTGCAATCCATTAGAAGGTTCATAGCGCAATTATCAGACAAAATTCACCCTTTCTCACATCTTCTCCATAAAGGAATAAATTATAAGTGGGATGAGAAGTGTGATAAAGCCTTTCAATAGATCAAGGACTACATATTGACACATCCAGTGCTCATGCCACCAATACCAAATAAGCCATTGATCCTATATATCTCAGCAACATCAGCAACACTAGGTGCTCTTCTAGCACAACATGATGAAAACTGAAAGGAAAGAGCCATTTATTACATCAGGAGGGCCTTGGTAGGCTATGAAATGAATTACTCATCCATTGAGAAAGTATGCTTACGGTGGTTTTTTCTTCACAAAAGTTCAGACATTACATGTTGTTGCATCAAATCAAGCTTATTGCAAAGATTGACCCATTGAAATACCTGTTATCCAAAGAAACTCTCATTGGATGAATGGCCAAATGGGTAATGATCTTGACTAAATTTGGAATAGAGTACGTAGAGCACAATGCAATCAAAGGACACATGATTACAAACCAACTGGAAGAAGCACCTATCTATGTAGAGAATCCTTTGATATCTGAATTTCTTGATGAATCAATGTTCATTTTTAATAGAATAGGTCAATGGAAAATATACTTTGATGGATCATTCACCCAACATGGATTAGGGGTGGGTATTCTCTTTATCACCCCTCAAGATGATTGTATTCCAAAGTCATATCGACTATCATTTCCATGTACTAACAATATTGATGAGTATGAAGCCCTAATAACAGGTCTAAGGATAGCAATTCAGTGGCAGATACAAGAGTTGAAATTCTATGGGGACTCATAGCTAATTGTCAATCAAGTCAATGATGACTAAACAAGGGATGATAAGCTTACTCCTTATAAGAAGATGGTAGAAAATCTTAAGGACTTTTTCATTGATATAACCTTTGAGTAGATTCCTTCCATGAACAATAGGGAAGCAGATGCTATGGAAATGATTGGATCATTGTTAGAAATGCCACACAATGTCCTTCAATGTGACTTCTTGGTAGAACAACTTCTCGTGCTAGCTTTGGAAATCACTGAATCTGAATTTGCATAATCATTGGTCTTGATTCCTCGTGGTATCATGATATATTCAGCTACCTTAGTAGAGGAACCCTCCCATATGATATTATCTCCAATCTTAAGAAGACCTTTGTTAAAAAGGCATCCCAATTCATGATCCCAGGTGATACCCTTTACCACAGAAGCATCAAAGGGATATTACTACAATGTATCAACCAAGAGGAAGCCTTGAACACCTTAACAAAAGTACATGATGGAATATGTGGTTCCCATTCTAGTGGTATGAATTTAGTTAAGAAACTATTGAGGATAGGGTATTACTAGGAAACCATGGAAAGAGAAGCCCATCAATACGTGCAAAAGTGTGTCCAATGTCAATAGCATGGAGATCTTATTCATGCTCTAGCTCATGAGTTACAACCAATTGTCACAGCTTGACCTTTCTCATAGTGGGGGCTTGATCTCATAGGAAAGATTACTCCCACCTCATCTAATGGCCACAAGTTCATCATAACAGCCACTGAGTACTTTACCAAGTGGGTGGAAGCTATTCCTATGACCTACATAATGGGGAAGAAAATTTCCAAATTTATCCTGAATTACCTTATCTGTTGTTATGGTGTTTTGCAAGCCCTTATTTCTAATAATGGGACACCCTTCAAGACTCAAGATGTGAAAGAGCTACGCCAACAATTTAACATCCAACATCGGTTCTCTACCCCGTATTACCCTTAGGGAAAGAGTCAAGTTGAGGCTACAAATAAGACCATTCTAAAAATCCTAAAGAAAATGCTCAATGAAGCTGGTCGTGACTAACATCTATAGTTAAATCCCACACTATGGGCCTATCAAACTAGTATCTGTAGACCTATAGGTGCAACCCCTTTCTCCTTGGTCTACGAATAAGAATTCATCTTGCCTATTGAGGTCAAGCTTCCCTCACTATGAGTGTCACTATAGAATCTGATCACTGATGAGGAGTACATAGTATCTTGGCTAAATGAGTTACAATTCCTGGATGAGCATCATCTTGACACCCTTAATCATTTGCAAGCATATCAAAACCGACTAAAATGGAGCTATAACAAGAAGATCAAGATTCAGTCTTTCCAAGTAGGGGATCTAGTCCTAAAGAAAAAATAGAAGAACGTTCCAAATTAGGATAGTAAAGGAAAGTTTAAACCTAACTGGTTAGGTCCATTTTTCATCACAACAGCTATGGATCAAGAGCATATCAATTATCAACGCCTGAAGGTAAACCCTTGCTGGAACCAATCAACAGTCTACATAATGAAAAGTTTTATGCCTAGGCTTAAAGGGATGAAAATATCAAAAAATTAAAAAATGATAAAAAAATCCAAAAAAATAAGATGAAAACAGTAAAGAAAAAAATCGTCCTCTACTGAAAACCACTTCGGTGGCGTTTTGGGTAAGTACCTTGGTAAAAACTTGGCAAACAGTTGCGTAAATAAATCACCTCCATCTATCTTTGGCTGTTTATCCTATCATTCTTTGCATCACACACATCCATCACATCGTTCATCCTATTTATTCCATCACTCATCTATGTCTATATCATAGCTTGATATTGTGAAGTATCATATCCCCTTTAGTACAACTTGGCATATTCCCAAGGTCATCTTGTCCTACCTATATTGAGGTAGTCAACTGCATCATACTAGGGGCAATTCGTTATGGATTGAATTGGGTTCTTGTATTCTTAAGGCTATTTGAAATCTTAAAAAATCCTAAAAAACATTCAAAAAACCTCATCAAAATCCAAAAACACTTACAAAATACAGAAAAACCAAAAACATCAAAATCTTGTATAGCCAAAATCCAAAAAACATACAAAAATTTGTAAAGTCCAAATCCAAAAACATCCAAATCACATCAAAATCCCTAAACAGGTCAAAACATCAAAAATCTAAAAAATGGAACCTTATTGAACTACGGGTTTTTGAGCTTGAAGGTAGGCAAGGCCATCATTGATGCACCCCTGAGACACCCTAGGTCAATCCCTTAGGAGTCTGTCATAATAAACAAGCAATCCATCAAGTGTTCATATCTCGTCATTGATAAGTCAAGTCATTTGAACTACGTGGTCTCTGCGTGTATAACGTAGGCAAGGCTCATCTTTGATAAGCCTTTGAGGCCCCTAGGATAGTCTTTTAGGTTAGGTTCTTGGTCAAATCTCAGAAAACAAAAAAAACATTTGAAAACTTAGAAAAAAAATTAAAAAAATTGAAAATATTGAAAAACCCTAAACAATCACATAAAAAAAGACCAAAAACAACCTCAAAAACATTTTCAAAACACCAAAAACATTGAAATATTATGGAAAATCCAAAACCATCCATTCAATTTTTCTCTCACTCACAATAAACCTTCACCCATAATAAACTGATCATCATCTTCAACCTTTGGTAAAATAAATCAAAAACAAGTATCACAAGTCATAAAGTGAGAACTAAGTGTCAAAGTCTAAAGTCTGGATCATAGCTAAATGAGTCAATAGAATTTGTATCAATGGCCTATCACACACCTAGTCCTAATAAAAACACCTGATCAACATGTCCTAGGATGTATCATTCCTACAATGGGCATCAACATCAGAAATCACCTTAGCTATGTTGAAATTCGCAAGAGATATAGATAACATTGATTGTTTTTCTTTTATCTTTTCTTATGGTTTATCTTATTGAACCATTATGAGGACCTCTCGATGATGTCTCAATGATTTAGAGAGAAAGGAATGGGGCATCGATCATTATCTTTCATTTGTTGTGTTTGAGGGTATTCTTGTAAAATAATCTTGGTACATACTTGCTAAGTTGTATGTGGGGAGGTCATTTGGAGTAGATTGTTGAATATTGCTTATGCTTTGGTCTGATATATTCTAAATGTTGGGAAATTTAAATAATCTCAAAAATAAACATCCAAGATCAATAGTGCCTTCGGTAGCTTTTATTTCATCAAATTGCCTCAAAGACACATACTACTATGCCACAAAGCGGAATCAAACATAGTTAATTTCCCACATTGACCCTTAGAGAATAGTTAATGCTAATTAAACCAGTTCCAAACAACACCATTAAACAAATTCAATCAAGCAAAACCATTAAACTTAAAAGATGGAACATAAAACATGAACACACAGATTTACGTGGGGAAAACCCTTTTGGGTAAAAAAACCCCACACTCCAAAAGCCCAATTCGCCATTGTATTATTCAGCAATAGAATAGAGTTACAAATACAATTCAGGCTCTAAGCCTTTACAGAGTTTACATCTTGTTCCATCTAAAGAGAATCTGATAGGATAACCCCTATTCTATTTCCCTCTCCATCTATTCACATTGCAAAACATTCAATGATTTATACCATTCGTTCTCAACCAACAAGAAACAGTTCGGTTCAACTTCCACAGACAAACGATTACAATACAGTTCAAACCTACTGAGTCAATCGTCATTCAATTCATCAATAGTCAGTGACCAACCATTGCTTTCCAATTGTCAAATTGACTTCTCATTCATATACCTCTTTCCGTGGTCAGAAACCACCAAGACACGCATACACCACTTGTGTAATTCCAGAGAATCTAGATGGGAATCTACAATATTCGTACAAGTCTCCTAGAAAAGACTTAAATACTCAACTATCAACATGATGTCACGTCATCATTGCTGACCAATCCCACACACCCCACAAAAGTTTGTCAGGACCTACCACAAGGGGCATGAGATTAGCGAGCGTCGTTGGATCAAACTTACTACAATCGTTGATTAAGATATCTTCATTTGGTACACTGATGACACTTTATGTATAATTGTGGTCCCCACATCCATAGGCTTCAATATCACACTGTCACTAAAAAATTGAACTTCATAACCTCTATCAGAGGTTATAAAATTCTCAAAACCCGTGACATCCCAAAAACAAAGAGAGCCACAATATCGCTAAGTTGGGAGGTTATGAAACTCTAGAACCCTGAGACTTAAGTTAGAAAAACTTGGAACACAATAAGTTAGGTAACAAACCATTTCCCACCAAAAGGATTTCGATCAAACCAGTAACTTTTTCTTGGTGATATTAAACTGTTTGTTAGACAATGCAGAGGCCCGAACACCAGTACGTTTGAGGCACCATTTCTCAACACTAAACTGCTAAACTACATTTTGACGAGGTTTTTGTATGTCAAGGTGTTAACATGAATTATCTTATCTGTTTGCAGAGTCAAATTCCATCGCACTAGATACAACACCATCCTATTTTTCAATACCCTGATATATTGTGTCTATGTGTTATATCAAAAATAAGGAATGACAGAGTCCCTATTCCAGATATGATAAAATCATCACAATAATCTAATAAAGTCTTGATGCATCATGGACTTGTTGGACTTCTAAATCAATCTCAATATCAATGGTTAGTCCATTCATCTTATAATTCTTATTCTTTTATCTTTACTAACAATTCTATCCAAGTATCAAATCTATGTGATATATCAAAATGTACATGAGACTACCCATGATCGACGATTGTCTATACATCATCAAATCTTCCTACATAAAACATCTACACTTTCTAGTCCTCTCTAAGCTGAAATGATCTTGAATCTTTATCGAGAGATCAACCCAAAATTCAAAATTTCTGCCCGATCTCTCGAGGGGCTAGGGAACCAACTTAACTCTTTTCGCTAGGGAAACAATGGGGTATCTAATTTTTTATTTTTTTTAATTTTTTGATATCCAGGCAGTAGTTTAATCCAAAAAGCATCAGTCTTTTAACCAAAGTAACAGGTACCTCACTTCAAAGAGGGGCAAAATGTAGATACTTAAAAATGTCCTGAATGATACACACACTTGAATCTGATATACTAACATCATTTCATCTTAAAATACATCCTCTTTTCACTTATTTGATTAAATTATCCTAGCTATTTAATTAAATACATCATTATCATCTATTAATCTGATTAATCTAATTAGGTTAATTCCTACTCCTTTCATGCTAACCTTTCATCCTGTTAAATTGGATAAATAAAAATATTTAATTTTAACACCCTAAGTCCTCTCATTTAAATTGAATAATCTTAATTATTTAATTAAATGTCATTTTGACTTCTTTTCATTAAATAAGTTAATTATTTAATGAATATCCTAAATTCCCCTAATTTGCATAATTGAAACTTTGTTTTAATTATCAAATTACTAATTAATTCTAACTCTCCCACTTGCAAGGTAATATTCCTTGAGAGTATTCCTCCTTTGCACATTCCTCCAAAAGGGAATATTCTCATGGAATATTCTTTCCCTCTTCACTCATTTGAAAAAAGGAATATTCTTCCTTGTAACAAACTTTCAACAAACTTCTTGAGCAAGTTTTGAAAGTGTGCCTCTTTGCATGATTGTGATCCCTTGATTAAATATCAACTTGCATTTTCAACCCTTGATGGGAATCCATGATACATGCCTCCATCTTCTTTCCATCCTGACCATTGATTGATTCTTTCAATCTTGACCATCAGTTTCTCTTTGCCTATTCTATAAATAGACCTTGCATCTATTAAATAGTGATCCATCTTTTAATAGTAAACTTATGTTGTTAAAATCACTCCCATTTGCATCCATATTTAGCATTTTTAGTTTAAATATTGATCATTGTACCTTAAATCATCCATTAATGGCTTCCATCTTATCTTAGTTTGCATCATTTTAGTTTAATTTGAATCAATGGATTTCATCTTTGAACTTCAACTCCATTTAGCATAGATTGCATATAGTTCATCAATCATCTTAGCATTTAGAATGCATCACCATCATATTAAATTAGTTTTTTATCATGTTTTGTTCATCTATTATTAGTTTCAATAGTTTTTTTCAATAAAATTGATCGAAACAAGCTCATTATCTAGGGGATTGGGAAAGGCTCACCATTCCACATCAATGCGACACCACTCCCCCAATAGGATAAAATTCAATGGCTTAGAATAGATACTTTTCAAGCTTTCATGTTTTAGAATGTTAATTTTAATGGCTTCTTCGATTTTATTTACTTTGAATATCTTATTGGGATTGATGCTTAGTGGATTAAATATGCTTCGAATCCATATGGATCAAGTGTAGTTAATCTATACTATGCCATTGGTCACTGGTCCCAAAACCACAACTCCACTTCCTAGAACATTTTCACTTCCAAGGTCAAGGTTGTCATCATGGAAGTAAAACTTGTTCATCCATTGTCCATGAAGGGTTGAAGGTCAACTCTACAAGAGTGGATTCTCACTCCTACTCTTTGAGCTTAGCTTAGACCTAAGAGAGTGTTCCTAGAGGTATACCTTAATAGGTATTTACATTAAAGAAAATGAGTAACTAAAATGATAACAACCAAATCCAATTGCATACTTGACCCCAAAAGCTATCACTATGTCAAATATGTATGTTGCAATAACCTCTATATAGATGATTAATATTGCAGTCATGATGAAATAAGATGATTTCATCCAAGGTTTACTTAAAATGTGTCATTGGTTATAGTATGGGATCATGAATGCACAAAAATACTCCTACTCCACTACTCTTTAACAAAGGGGATTAAAATGATGGGTGATTGGACCATCACCAATATGAATTGATGCCTACTCCATTGGGAAATATAGTCAAGAAAAACAAAGAGGAAAGATATGCAACAAGATAAAACATCAATAGAATATATCCACATTACTATGAAAATAAAATATTACATCCATGTGATAGACATACTTATTGATCCATAACCAAAACTACAATGACCCACATGGAATAAAAGAGTGATTATAACAAAGAATTTGTAATATATTAGGTGTTTTCAAACACCATCAAGCCCTCATTACATTCATGCTAGCAAATGTAGAAATAGAAAACATATAACTGTGATTAGCCTAGAAATGTGCGTTAGAACCCTTCCTCATATTTACCTGGTGTATCCTTTCATTTGTAGATCAAATGCTAAATGTTTGAAGCCCTAAAACAACCTATAGACTATTTAAACAAAAAAATTGGTTCTACAAACAACCCGAAATTAGCCAAATGAACATATATTTACATTAATGCTTTTCTAGTGAAAAAATTTAAGTGGGAAAATGACTCTTGAATATATGTAATCAACTCAACATGTTCCTCAAGAAAATATCTATGAACTCTACTCTAGACAACATCCTTTAAAAGAATCCTCAAAAACTAAAAATGCATCCCAAATCAACCACTACATTAAAAGGACATGTTCATCATCTTCATAGTCCTAAATATATTTAGATTGATTCTCTTATGATCAAAAATGGTTTTTGGGCACCAACTACCAAATCTAGTGGTTGTAAGACATTGAAATGCATTAATGGTGGGGTCATTTGGGAGGGTAGGTGGGATTAATAATGGAAAGTAGTGGTAGTTTTTAATTTTGATGGGTCAAGAGTAACATATACCACATGCCAAGGATTAGAGTATTGGGGAATCAAGGAATCAGGGGTGACAATAAAGTCATGCCAGAGGGGATGTGAGATGGTGGAACGTCGAAAGGGGAACTCCAATATGAACAAGGTGTCAAGATGTCAGGATTGAGGAGCCAAGGTGAGGCTTAACTTCGTATGCAGTCAAGGAAATGATTAAAAGTTTGAATTCAATAGGTTATATAGAACAACTAATAGAGTTTTAGACTTTGGAGGGTTGGTGGAAATGGGTACTCAATTAAGGGGAAAATTAAAATTTCAACACCACAAGACCTACTAAAATTTTTGGAGTGTAAGGTATCAAAGCCTAAGAAGTAGAGATGAAGGGGAACAAGTACCAAGGGATGGGATGGATGAGAAAGTTTGGTGGATGCAAAGGTCTTAGACTTTTAACAAAATTTTAGGATTTGATGCTCAAGAATGCCAATGGAATGGTAAAAGGAGATGGGAAGCTCTAAAACTCCATAAAAAAACACTTAACAAAAAATTAACAAGGATTTAAGTGGGTTTCCAAGATTGGTACGAAAGGTATGCATGTATTGACAACCTTGAAAGTATGAAAGTCCAAAAAACACACAAGACACCAAAAGCAACCCATACTTATAGTTTTTATGGATTTTTAAATGTTATTACACTTAGGGGACCCATTTAGAATGTTTTAGAGTGGTTATAAATGATGTGTCAAATATGAATAAGACACACAAAATGGAAGGGACTCAAGTAAAAACTAATAATACAAATTTGTCCCAAAAGTGGCTCTAGTTGTAGATGTGTGTCTCTTGTAGGCACAATGAGAATTCAAATGTTCAAGAGTAGAAAAAAATGGGGAAAAAAATGGATTGGGATACCTCACACTTTGTCATGTCAAACAAGGTATGTGATTGCATTAACACAACAATATTTACAAAACAACACGAAAAAAATAAGGAAACACTATATATAGGGAGACAATAAATTGTAGTCAAAGACATGGAGGCATGAACAAAATAAAGATATGTCTACAAGCACACTCACAACATCATTTGTAGGTCAGAACCTACATGAACACCCATGGAACATGACCATGAAAAAATGAAAGAAATTTTCAACCTCTATCAAACACTATTTAGCTGAAGGAACTAATTTCTCTCAAACCTGAAGATACCTCCTTCATTTAGCTATAATAAATATTCTCTTTCTATTGTGGACAAACATGTGGATGAAATTGAAAGAGTGTAGATCAAATTCACTATAAACTCTACTATTGCATGGAAAACATAGAGCATAGGCCACCAAACCATCATATAATTTATCATTAATATCTACATTAGCTAGAGAAACAACCTAAAAATTAGGTCAGCCCCTAGAGATGTGGAAATAAAATTACATCTACTGACCTCCTTAGTTGAATTGAAGAAAAAGGAAAATTATTTCAAATCACACTACAATGGATTCACTATCCTACTGACTTGTACAAGGAAGCTTATCCTCTAACAACTCAGACTAAATTTTTTGAAGCTTTGGTATATAATTTTTTTGAACAATTGGTTGATCATCAACTCAGAAAATTAATGGTTTCTCAACATCACCATACATTTTTTTTCGGCCCAAGTGAAGCACTCAAACTCAATCTTTTTATCATTTGAAACATAGGAAGCCACATATTCATCATAAAGGAAGCATTCATACTCAACTTGTGTTACACCCCATTGTGCTAGTACTTATTTAATTTTACCTAGCTGTGTGAAAATGCATGGATCAACAATACAAGTGGGAAGATTACTTACAATTGGTGGAACTTGCATATAACAATTCTAATCATTCTGCAATTAAGATGGCTCCATTTGAAGCATTATATGGTTGAAAATATCGTACTCCTATAAGATGGGATAATCTTGAAGATAGGGTAAGTCTAGGACCATAAATTTTGTTGGAAATGGAAGAGAAAGTTGGAATTATTAAGCAAAGATTGATGGAAGCCAATGATAGGTAGAAAAGTTATGCAAATTCTAACCAAGTACCCAAAAATTTCTCAGTAGAAGAAAAGTTTTTGTTAGGGGTTAAGCCTCATATGAGTTCTATTAAGTTTGGGAAATCATCCAAACTAGATCCATGCTACATAGGTCCTTTTGAGGTTCTTGAAGAGATTAACCCTATTGCGTATCGAATTTCCTTGCCACCAACACTTTCCTAGATGCACAATGTCTTTCATGTCTCTTATATTAAGAAGTATATACCAGGTGATAAGCATGCCATTGATTGGAATGATTTATAGGTTAAGGACCCAGTGATGGTAGCAATTGAGCCTCTCAGGGTGCTTAGAACGCATAAGCTTCACTTACGAAATAGGGAGGTTCTGCAATACAAAGTCTAGTGGGATTAGTATGCAGAAGATTCGACCACCTGGGAAGACTATGCTGAGATCAAGCATAAGTTCCCTAATGTTTTACATGCTTTTGAGAGTTCTTGAAAAACTATATTGTTCACTTTATGTTTTATTTTTTGATTCAAATACTTGAGATCATCGAGGATGATGATTCACAATGGGGGATATGTTACACCCCATTATGCTAGCACCTATTTAATTTTACCTAGGTGTGTGAAAATGCTTTAAATGTGTGTGTTTATGCTTTATGAATTTCAAAAATACAATAAATGAATATTTGATACAAATGAAGTTATGAAATGATTCTGTTTATGAAATATATGTGATGCTAAAGTTTTTAATTGATTCATCTAACTACGTTTTCTATGTACTAAGTTGGATGAAGGGACAAATTCAATCCTTTAGAAGAGAGGGGAAGTATCACTTAGGAGAGGAATATTGGTTGGATAACCCCTACATGGGTCTAATTGAGCTATCCCACACTCATTACCAAGTTTAGTCATGTCTAGTCAATAGCTTGGAAATGATAAGTTACCTTAGTCTTGTTTGTGGATGAAATGATAAGTTACCTTAGTCTTGAATGTGTATATATGTATACATGTACATGTCTACGATGAAATCATGCACATGAGTAAGTACATACATGAGTATACATAGATAGATGTATCCATGTATGCTTATGGATGGAATACCCATATGCATGGGAACATCAAACAAACAAGCAAATATATATATTTAATGTATATATTTCAATCGATGTTATTGAAGTGTATATAAGGATGCAATGTTAAATAAATATATATAATATATGTGTGTGTACATATATATGTATTGATATAAGCATATGTATCGATGTAATGGAAACATCCATATGAGTGTATTAATACATATATAAATATACATATGCATATATGCATATATATTTATACATTTGCATTATTATTATATGAATGAATATATGTATATGCATTTGAATATTGAAAGATGCATAGTATAATCATGTAAGGTGATATATTTGTATATATATAAATATATATATACATATATACACATATATATAATATGTAATTTTATTACTATATATATATGTATATGTATATTATATATATATAATATATATATATATATATATATATTATAAATATAAATATGGATAGCATTGTTTTTATATTGAAAGTGCATGTAATGAATGAAATGAATTCCATTCATATTTAAAATGAAGCGCATAAAACTATATGCAAATGTTAAAAGGATAAAACATGTTGTTTAAAAGTGGGCAACGCTATAATATGCAAGTAGTGATCTATAAGCCAAGTTAATACGTGGTAATTAAAGGTTGACCAAGGAAGTAAAGAAATTTGTAGCACATGAAATAAACTTTGGCTATCTTTGAAGCTTTAAACAAACCAAAGGAATAGGGAATATGGTGTTTTGGTGGTGCCAAACTGAGAAAGCACGAACTATGTAGAAGTCTTTGTACCTGCAATGCAAATTACAAATGTGTGGCAATAAGAATATATGAATTGGTCAAAACATGGAGCTATCCAAATGGGTCAATCTATAGGAAACCATTACCTTGCATTTCTACTAATCATTCTTGTTGTCCAGTTAATCGAGTCGACTCATTCTTTTGTTGTGTATGTGTTTCATGTACATTGTTTCTAGCTACCACCTTTTGTTATCTTTTCTAAGTCAAGCTGTGAATTGTCAGTTTTGTTACCTTATTTCCAGCCTTTTGTTGCCGATATTTTTATATAAATAGATGAGCCTTTCACCTCATTTTGGATGCATACTTGCTATCATAATTCTAATTTTTTTGAGTGTTGCTTTGTTGCAATATTGAGTCGTGAGGTTGAGAGATTTTTGGTGAGTCTAGTGAAGATTTAAGAGAGTTATCTTTGAGGGATTTGGTCAAGGGAATAATTTACAAACTATTTGGTGGAGGTTGTGCTAGGATACCCGAATTATCAATTTTGAGGTATTTGACTACAAACACGCTAGTTCTCTACTTTTCTATGCTATTTTAAGTTGAAAAGATTGCTTGTTTTTATAAATGTTGATTGAATTATTTGGAAATAGGAAATGAAATGTCTTTGCATTTGTTATACCCATATAAGGGAATTACCTTAGCATACTAAGCATGTAGGTATGAATGCTTGTGTGCTTTACTATAGGCTAAGTTAAGCCATGCTTAAATAGTCATAGTTTATTTATAAGGGAGTTAGTGGAGATTGTTTGTATGTTTCAATTTGGTTACCATAGTGTAATGTTAAATAATATAAAATAGGTTGCTCCCGAGGTTAAAGATTGCCCAATGAACGGAATTGCATATCCATAGGATATGTATGGTCTTAACAAATTGAGCTAGGGAAGTTTGTGAATTAGAATGACTCTCACTCGAAGTAACTAGGTGATCGATTCTTTGGCCAAAGTAGTGTAAGTTGTCACTGTTTACACTGTCAATTCACTGTGATCTAGTTAGAAATTCTAGTCTAGGATTGTAATACTTGTAGGTAGAAGCTACCGTATGATAAATTTCTAGTTTGTAGGACACAACACTAAGCTCAGGGAAGGCTACTATTATGGGGTTATCCAACCAATATCTTCATCGAAGGGTAGGGCCATCTTACCTAATAGGCAGATGTGTGATGATTGTAGTAAGTTTGTGGTTGGAAAAAAAATGCTTGAGTGATGCTTCTCCTCATCAGTTTGTAGCCAAAGATTTGAAGGTGGACAACTTGGACCATATGTATTTCTAATGTTGAAAGCTCTAAGGAGCTATGTATGTACTTTGTATCCACTTGTATGAAAGATGTTTACATGAATGATGTACTTCATTTTATTCTATATGAAATCAATATTATGGAAATATTTGTGAAATTACAATGGAATGCAATGGAAGTTTGAAATAGTGTTTATTTCTTATGTGCATGTAATTTACATTTTGAAAAGAAAAATTTATTGCTACATGTTATGGCATCATGGTTTATTCACTTGTGGGTTAAAACTTAGGAAAAAAATTTGAGTAGAACTTTGGGCATGTTACAACTTGGGTCTTTTGAAATTCTTGGATGACAATTGGCCAACACACCTCATTCTCTAACATGGTGATAGCCTTCAAGTCTAGATCATACAACTAATCCACTTATTTACTTCGAGCATCACAATATGAACCATGAGACACCTCATCTTAAAAACATTGTTCAAATTCTCCCACTATTTCAACTTCATCATGAGAACTAAATATGACATATTTGTTGCTAAATCATACTTATGGCATAATTCTTCTTCCACATTCACTGCTACCAAATCTTCATATGACTCTACAAAAGTGCACTCAAATGAGGAATACAACAAGTCTTGCACCAAAAAAATAGGTTCACATACACTTCCATATGATTACCAACCTCACACTCTTCAAATGCAAACTCCTGATATTGAAGGGTATGTGCAGGATCATCATGGAAAAAACAAGCTCTTAAGTGGCAAAAATTTCAAAAAAATCAGAGTTAGGAAACTTGACTTAAAAATTTGAATAAGTTATCTATATTATTTAAAAAATATGTAAGAATAGAATTTGTAGAAAATTGAATGTAGTTTCTAAACTACTAGGTTTGTTTAAAAAAAAAAAAAAAATCTATTTTGGTGAAATTTGGAAATTTCAATGAGGTACTTAAATTCCTGTGGAAAAAAAAGTAGGTGTCCACTAACCACCCCTAACCATAATAAAATGATAATATTTTTTTATAATATTTTAGATATAAGTAGAGGACTCATGTCCTGATGTGATGCATATTTTTTTTTTTTCCAAGTAAATAATTAATTACTAATTTTTTATTCAACTTTTAAAAAATATAAAAACTCATATGTCTAACCACCTTAACTTGGTCAAAATTTCATGAAATTCATTTTTTTCTTTTTTTAATCCTATAATATAAACATAGAATGTGACACATGTTTTGGATTCAAAAAATGTGATATTGTTTGAAAGCTACAGATGTTTTTCAATCAGCCTATCAATCAACACTTTAGTCATAATTTGAATAGAAAATGAATAATAATTACTTATTAAATTCAAAGTAAAGAATAATTTATATTGGTGGAAAGTTGAGAATCTCCTTTAAAAACCCTTTTCGTTTCATCAGTTTTGGGTAAAAAAAAGTCATTAGCCACATACCCATCATATTGCCACTTTTTGGCCCATCATGATCCTGCACATACCCTGAAAATCAATAGTTGTACCATTACTTATTTTGTCAATTTTATCATCATGTATAAATATGCTTATGATATCCTTGTACAAAAAAACATGATTAGAAATTTCAAAATTAGAAGTACGAATGAAGGAAGGAAATATATCAAAACAAGAAAAGACTTTCTTATTCACCATTTACATTGCCAACATGTCCATGCTTTGTATAATAGGCTACACCAAGCAATTCATATAATTTTTCAATTGTATACACACAGGTGCCTTGTCCACATTGATACAATAAATATCAGGGTCAATTTATTCACTCTTAAATTGAAAATCATCATTTATCTCTTTGTTGTTATCATTCATTGATGAATGATCTAGTTGAAGTTAGGTGCAAACATTGTCATTATCCTCTATACTACTATCATATAATGCACCAAGACCTTCCTCTACATACATATTAATACAATCAACATGATAATTTTCTCTGATCACATCTTACATCCATGCCATCATTGTCCATAACAGCCTATTCATTACCACCAACCACCACACTTAAGGATTATTTTTTTGCAATCATGTTGTTCCTCAAGCAATCAATTTAGTCAAGGCATTTGTATACCTACTACATATATATATAATTAAATTATTCCCTTATTGAACCTATACTAACTATTGTCTCTTAGAAATTGCACCCTATGCAAAGTTATGGAAACTAAGCTTTCTAGAGAAACATGGGATCATTTCAAGGCTGTGGGTCACCTGAAGTTGAAATGAACCTCTGGAGAAGGCCGGCTTCCTTTGGTGTCACCTAACTGCTAATTCTATAGAGGGAAAGGGAGAAGGAGTGCATACAAATGAAAACTAAACTATGGTGATACACCAAATTGATGAGATCAATGGAATACTTAGACTGTACTTGGAAATTTTCAATGATCATAAGGATACACATCAAATTCTATGAGCCTCACATTAATATATATCACAAATAGGTTTGATGCACACACTTTTTCAATAAAGGAAAAGATTTTCACAGAAAAGAATCTATGTGCGATTATGTAAACACAATTTGTGATTCATATAATGGTGCTTTTTACAAAAGAAGGCATGAAACACCAGATAAAGTTATAAAGGAATAAAATAATTCATAGGATAACTCAATCATTAACCTGAAATGCACAAAACTTTGCAAGAATAGTGATGAAAATCTGAATCATCAACAGTGGCCAAGATAACTCTATATTTTATATTCCAAAATCGAAGTGAGTTACAAAGCATACACTACCTAAGAGAGGATTACTAAAAATCACTAACTCTTTTGAATGTATTATTCGAACCCTTTACAAAGAGGCAAAAAATGCCCTATATACAAAAAAGATGTTGGCCCCTTAGGGCTTACAAAATATCTCCCTTCAGAAAAAATCTCTCATAGATCTTTTAATGGAGTTAATGTTGTGTTTGATTGCATCCCTGCTGTCCATGTCGGTGAAGAGTCACTTTCATGAATGGTCTTCTTTAGATCTTCCTACAACCACCGCATTTACTTTTGCTCCTCGTGTCCACCTTTGAATCCCCTGGCGGCTACTTTGAATGCTCCTGAGCTCAGAACAGATACACGTTTCTTTTCATTCTGTTGATCTTCTTCTCCCTGGTCACACCGCCACGGGTCACCCTTAGCTTACTTTGATTGGTCGATCATATGACACACGAGATCACCAGATGGTCAAGGGTCACTTAAAATGAATCGTATGTCGGTGAGACACTTATCGTGTCTCCCCGATGTGATTATACCTTCCTGCAATTATTTGCACATCTTGAAAACGTCGATGAGAGTTCATAGCGAGCCCAAAAGTGATACCGATATCACCTATGTGGTCGCTAAGACAATCGCTATTGGGAAGACTTCATGGCGAACCCCTAGGAGTCATAGATATCTCTCTCATCGCTGAGACCTTCACCCCTCGACAAGACCTTTTACCGAGCACATTCTGCTCTCTCTGATCTCCTTCATTCCATTCGATGAGACTCCTTGTCGGTCGGTGAGACATCTTCTCGAGCTCCAAATGTTATGCCTAAGGTTCCCTTTGTTGGCAGGACCTTCACCATTCGGCCAGACCTTGCGGCGAGCAGCCCTTTCTTTCGGCGACGAGTTTACTTTCTCTTCAGTTGGGGAGACATTGCTTGGTCAATGAGACCTTACGCTGAGACCACCTTATTCTCCCTAGGCTTATTTCCTTTCGGTGAGACCCTATCGGGTCGGTGAGACTTCATGGCGATGTTCTCTCTCTTTGGCTCGGAGCTCCCATCGGCAAGAGTCCACCCTGTCGATGAGACCTCATGTCGATCTCCTCCTTTTCTCGCCGAGCTCACTCTTCTTCTCTGGGCTCAGCTCCTTCTCCTTTCGGTAAGACTCTGTCATAATCACCTAGACCTCACAGCGATATCTTTATTTCTTTCTGAGCCCAATCTTGTTTCGGCGAGACCTTTTCGGGTCAGTGAGAAGTTTTGCTATGCCCCTAAATCTTTCGGCAAGCTCTTTTTGTTGGCAATACTTTTCGTGGTCAGGGAGACCTTATGCCGACGCTGTCGTCCTTCACTGAGACCACTCCGCTTCACCCAGACATCTCAGTGAACTCCTCTTTTCAGCGAGGGCCTATGCCTAATTTACTCCGTGTCACCGAGACTCCCTTCAATCAGTGAGGCTTCATACCGACCGAAGCTTCCTTTTGCCGAACTGAGAGTACTTCGGGAAGACCTTAAAATTTTGGTCAGACCTCCTGCCGAAGGCAAAATTATCGCTGGGTTCAGACCTTTGGTGGGACCTCCTTCGTCGCCGAGACTTGACTCCTTTCGGCGAGATGTTACGCCGAGCTATGAACCCTCAGCTGACTTCCTTCCTTTATTTGGTGTGACCTTCATCCTTCGACAAGACATTATGTTGAAGGCAATATGTTTTCCTCCCTGCCAACAGCCTTGTGAATGATTGTCAGTGAGACCTTTGTCCTTGGTAAGACCTCCTAGCAAAGCCCCCACACATATGCCAAAGACATCCTGCTTCAGTGAGACCTTTATCCTTCGGCAAGACATCTGGCCGATGACAGCTGCCTCACCAGGACCTCTATACGCTTCAGTGAGACCTCACCTCATTGGCGAGACGTTACACTGAAGCCACCTAGTTGTAGTGAAACCTCACCCGATGACGTCCCTTTTTGCCAAGACTCCACTCTATCGGCCAAAACTCATGGCGATGGATGCCTCCATTTAGCGAGGCCCCTTCTAGTCGGTGAGACATTTGGAAAGTATTGGCAACTCTCTCCTTAGAGGATTTTCATGCCAAACTTGACCTAGGCAGGCCTTCCAACTGAGTTCCCTGTGACCTAACACCAGATGTATGATTTTTCCCTTGTTGTAAATGTTCCATTTGGCCTTCTAAAACATTTGTCACATGATTTGTCTTGCCTGATTGAGCCCATTGGTGAAAATTGGGCAACATTTATGGCGACCTTTGCTAGATGTTTGCCTGCTAAGCATGAAAAACCAATAGCCTAGGACTATCCATTGGGTATGGAGTCATTAGGAAGCTCAGAAAAAATTAAAACATCAGCTTTACACATAGCCCAAATGTGTCTGTAACTTATAGATTCTAACAGGTTGCTCGAAACTCAAGAAACAGGAGAAACTGAAAAGAAAGCACCCACTGTGTTGAAACAACACTTAGGAAAAGGAAAACAATTAAACTAAAGCGCATAAGCACTTATTGGAAACATAAACCTAACCTAATATGTACAATGGAGGGTCTCATCAGACTTGAAAACAGGTCTTGAGGTGTATCCCATTGACTGGGATAGGAAGTATTTCACCTTTTGTTGTGGCCAGTTGATAAGCATTGTGTTCCTTGCAGTGTTTGATAATAAATGGACCTATCCACATATTGTCAAACTTGGTGTGATGGCCTGGCCTGCTTTTCAGAACATCCCATTTGAGAACAATATCACCCTCTGTAAAATTATTGGCTATAGCTTTCTTGTCAAACGTTCTCTTTGTTTGGAGCTGATGATACTCCAAAGCTTTTATTACTTTATTTCTTGATTCCTCGAGCTCCATGAGTTCTGCATATCTCACGAACATTGGGTCCTATTCCTCAAACATCTCTAACTAGTGAACAATGTCTAGAGCTGGAAGCTCCATAGATAGAGGTAATCTAGCCTCTTTGCCATAAACTAACATGTATGGTGAATTACCAATGGACCTCTTAGGAGTCACTCTATTTGCCCAAAGTGCATTCTTTAAATTAATGTGCCAGGCCCTTTGATTATCCTCCATGGTTCTTTTAATAATCTTGATGAGATTTTTGTTCGTGCTTTCAACTAAACCATTACCCTTAGGGTAATAATTTGAGGATGTATTCAAATGAATGCTATGTTTAACAACCCAATTAGTTAATCTTAATCCCACAAATGCAAGAGCATTATTAGATATAATAGAGTCAAGAACTCCAAATCTGGTGACCATATCCTCATAAAAACCCAAAACTGAAGACTCTTTTGCTTCTTTCAAAGCTATTGCTTCTATCCACTGTGTGAAGTAGTTTGTAGCAGTGAGCACCCATTTTTGACCAGTACTAGATGGTGGATTAATTGGCCAAATAAAGTTGATCCCCCATCTCATGAAGGGCTGCTCCACCTGAATTGGATGTAGAGACATAGCAGGCAGCTTTTTTTTTCCTGCAAAAAGAGCACATTTCGCACATTTCTTTGACCATGCATAAGCATCTTTGAATAAGCTGGGCTAGTAATAACTAGCTCTCATTATTTTCCATGCAGTAGTTCTTAGAGCAAAGTGACCTCTTGCAGCTCCATCATGGAACTCATAAAGTACCTTTTCAATCTGATCACTGTGAATACATCTTAACAGAACACCATTTAGATCCTTTTTAAAAAGAACATTATTTACCAGCACGTATGGTATGGACTGCAGTCTGAAGTATCTTCTTTTGGCTCCGTTCAAACCTAATGGACACTCACCAGTTTGTAAAAATTGGGTCATGTCTTGAACCCAATTAAGTGTTACCATAGGCACATCATCTTGAGCATCCTAAGACTCATTTGTATTAGCAAAAACAATATCCTTTTCTAACTCATTTTCACTGCTTGACCCTATAGCAGGCTGTTCACAGAGACCTTTACCTCTGACCAATTTGGTAATCTTGATATCCACTTCATATTCCATAACCTTAGTGATCCACCCTGCTCTTTTTTCATTCAGATCTTTGCTCAACATAAATTCCTTGACACTTGGGTGTGCAACCATGACATGAATTTTATTATTAGAGATTAAAGCCTTGAATTTCTTAAGGCTTCTTATGATAGTGAGAACATGCTTCTCTACAAAGGAATATTTTTGTTCATAATCAGCCAAACCTTGACTGAAAAAGGCTATTGGTTGCTCTAAAATTCCTTCATTTTTTTGCACCAACATTGCAGAAATGTTACTTGTGCTACCATAAGCATACATGATAAAATCTTTTGAAAAATTGGGATTTACCAGCGTAGGAGCTGCTGCTAAGGCCTCCTTAATTGTCTCAAAATTGTTCTTGGCATCTTTTGTCCAACTGAAAACTATATTTTTCTTTAACATAGTTGTTAAAGGCTATAGCAGGTTTGCGACATTAGGGACGAACCTTCTGAGAAAGTTGATTCAGCCCAAAAAGCTCTGCAGACCCTTCTTGTGATTGGGTAATGGAAACTCAAGTATAGCTTTGACTCTTTCAGGGTCAATAGTAATTCCATCTTTTGACACTATGTGACCTAACAGCTTACCTTCATGCACTGCAAAAATACTCTTTGTCGGATTGAGAGATATTCCATACTCTCTACATTTTTCCAAAACTTGCTTGAGATGTGATAAATTTTCATTTGCATTTTTTGAATATACAGTTATGTCATCTAAATAAACTAGCAGACATTTATGAATTAAATTCTGAAATTCCATATCCATGGCATGCTGAAAGGTGGCACCAACATTTGATAAACCAAAAGGAATTATTTTGTAGGCCATGGTGCCCCACTTAGTTGTAAAAGCAGTTTTGAACTGATCCTCCTCTTTAACTAGCACCTAATTATAACCAGAATATCCATCCAGAATAGAAAACCTTTCTGATCTAGCAATAGCTTGAAGAATGTGTTCCATAGATGGAAAGGGATAATGATCTTTCAGAGATGCTCTGTTAAGGTCTCTAAAGTCTACACAAAGTCTTATTTCACCATTTTTCTTCCTAATCGACACAAGGTTAGAAACCCATGAAGTGTGTTTAATAGGAAAGATGATACCCCCTCAACTAGTTTGGTCAGCTCTTTAATCATTAAAGGCTCAAGCATAGGATTCAAGGGCCTTTGTTTCTGCCTTACTGGCTTAGCATTAGGTTCTAACTCAATTGTGTGCTGAGCAATATGGGGATCAAACCCTTTCAAATATGAGTATTCCTAAGCAAACACATCATAAAATTCTTGGCATAAGGCAACAAAATATTGTTTATCTTCATGTGAACAAATTTTTCCTATCTTAAGGAGTTTACCTTTGAAAATCTCTAGTTCTTCATAATGTTCTTTGATTTGCAAGCCAGCTTTACCCTTTTTAAGCTGATCGTCAGTACTAAAAATCGACTCTAAGGTAACAAGACCTTTGGGTAGCTTATTTTTCCTTAGCTGTATTGATCATCATATTGTTGCTTAAGTTTTGCTTGATTAACCATGGAGAACTGATCTTCTTCAAGCAAAAAAGAAAGAATTTGTTCATCGCTGTCAAAGACCTGCCAGTGAATGTTGTTATCAGGAATTGATGGCCTGACTACAACCTTCACATACTGCTGTACTTTCTCTTTTCTAATGTCACCTGTAATATCAAATTGTGCTCCAATGGCTGCAAGCCTATCAGCATGCTTGTTCTGGTTCCTTGGAATAGATACTAAGTTAAAGGCATCAAATTCCTAAATCATATTCCACACTCTGTTTCTATAAGACTTTAGTGTGTCATTTTTAGCAACATTCAGCCCCCTGACCTGATTAACTATCAATTCACTGTCTCCATAGACTCTCAAACAGACAATTCCTCTTTTCCTTGCCCACTCAAGACCTTGGATGAGTCCTTCATACTCAACAGTGTTGTTAGAACATGCAAAAGCAAAATGAAAGGCTAAAAAGTACTTATCACCCTGTGGAGAAATCAACATTACACCTCCACTTGCTCCATTCTTGCTCCTAGAACCATTAAAGAACATCTCCCAAAGTCCAGTTTGCTATTTTAACAACTGATCTGAATCCTTTTCAAGGTTTGAAATCTCTGCGTCAGGCTCAAGTATGACATAGTTACCCATACCAACATCTCGAATGAGATCCTCAGGACTATCCATCACATTTTCAACTGCCCATTCATGTAGAAGCACATCAGGAACAACTTTTGTTTGAAGTTGCTGAGCAACAGCTATTTCACTGTTAGTAAAAGTGACACAATTTGTGTCTAAAACAATAGGAACAATATTAACAGGACTTGGGTTATACGACTCAATATGATATTTAGCCAACTTTTCTGATCTAATGGTAACCTTAGTTCCATATCTTGTTCTAAACAACATATGCGACCAATCAGCTGACACATAACCACCTATCATGGCTGTAAAGTCTCTTGATAAGCACAAGGAAAAGAAAGGTGGAAGGTCTATGACACATATGTCTTGAGGAACTAAAAAATTAGGGCAAGCATGAAGAGTGAGACTCAAATCTTTAATGATGCCCAATATATTAACAGAAGTACCATCCAATTGAATTACTCCTTTCTCTAAAGGCTAATACTTTAGTCCCAGCTTGTCAGCGATCTGTTTTGGCATCACAGAGCTACTAGCTCCACTGTCTACCATACACTTATGAACTAACTTATCACCTATTATTACAAACACATAAAAAGGAGGTGGTTTGACTTCTTTTCCTGCCTCTTTGATGGTTGCTTATCATTTCCTTGGGTATCATTTGTTAACACTGTTCTAACTTGACCTATTGGAGACTCAGACTGATTAGACACTTTTAAATTTGACAAAGTAGAGTGTAACATGTCTTTTTAACCTGGGATAGCTAATGAATCCCACATAGACATCGTTACATTCGTCTTCTTCATACTATCAAGAATGTTAAAGGGCACAGCTGGGTTTACTTTATAATGTACCTTTATGCTAGTGTGATCAGCTTGTAGATGTGGATGTTCCTTATCTTGGAGTGGATGATTTCTTTGCAAGCCATTAGTCACTTGAGATGTAGATGGTCCTACAGCTACTGCCTTTCCTCTGTCATCTGCTTGATCAAGCTCAAAAGCTCTTTTTTTTGCCCTCGTGTTAGCTGCAATTGGAGAACTATCCACATTCAATCCACATAATTCCTCACCTTGCCAGTTAAGTAGACTAGTGTCATTGGTAGGCTAATTCTGGCATTGTGGAGGTGCATCATTGAATTCATTCTGCTATGAACTTGAGGCATTCTGCACCATCAGTGCCTGATTAATGAGTCCATTTGAGCAAGTGGCTTGATTGTGAGATTGGTTACAAGGGTAACACCACTCATAATCTGCTGCTAAGTTATTTTGAGTCGGGATAAGATCCTTGACTGTACTAATAGGTGCTGGAGCATAAGCCTAGAAAGGTCTTGTGTTCACATTTTTCCTTGGGCCCTGATAATTGCCTTGGTAAGCTTGTCTATTACCTTGATATGCTTGTTGTTGACCTGAATTTTGCTGTTGATAAGGTCTACTATATGATTGCTACTTCTCCAAGCTCACAAGCTTATTACCAAAAGTCTGCAATAGACTTTTGATTTCCTGTAACTCATTTAGGGAACTTGAGACAGCAACTTCTTGTGTTACAGCAGCTAGAACAGGTGGCAAAGGTGCAAAAGGTGGTATCTGCAAAGGGATATTTGCATGAATCTCTGGAAATATAGGCATTGGTGGCCTAGGAGCAAGTTTACCAGCTTGTATTAGGTTGTTTTCAGCTCTAATTGCTATTTTGAATGCGCCTAGTAGAGAAACACCCCCCATTGATTGTATCATAACAACTATATCGATGTTAAGAGCCTTCAAGAAGTACAAAAATGCATATTCTGGAGGTGGTCTTACCACTACAGGGATTCTATCCCAAGTCCTTTGAAATCTGAAATTAAAATCATTCATTTGCTCCTGAGGAGCCCTCTTAAGTGTAGTCAATTGTTCCAACAAGGATAAATTATCAAACCTATCCTGAAATTTCCTGTGCAGCTTGTCACCCAACTCATCCTAGGTGGCAACTGAACCTACAACAAGACTCCTGAACCATTGTAACGCCCTTCCTTTGAATGATGCTGCAAGTAATCTTATAGCCACATCTTCTTGTATGATATGGTGAACCCCACATAAGGAAGCAACATCACGTATATGTTCAATAGGGGTAGTCTGATCTTCCCCACTAAAAATCAGAAAACTTTTCAAAGCTGCCATTGGGATGTCATTGTGTTGTAACAAATTTAATGGGCTACCTCCGTCGAATGGCACAAAAGGCTGATTTCTAGGAGCAGCCATTGGAGGTGGGTTTACTTGCAAGCTAGGTGAATTAGAGAATGGAACATCAATATGAGGTCTCAAAGATGGAGGAGTAGATTTTTCTCTTCTAGAATAAACAGATTTTGTCCTAGACCTTTCTGTTGCTCTCCCTTGTCTTCTTGGTGGTGACAGCTACAAATATTCAAAAGGAAGAAAATTGCTCCTTGTCTAAACTCTTCTCATAAACTGTAACAGCATTGATTTTGAAGTTCTTCCTCTTTATGGAGTCGCCAAGTATGCAAAAATGACCTCTACAAATTCCTAAACTTGTTGGTTGCATACCAAACCAACAATATCACATAGAGGGGTCCCACCGGGCATGCCAGAAACTATTGTCTCTTAGAAATAGCACCCTATGCAAAGTTATGGAAACTAAGCTTTCTAGAGAAACATGGGATCATTTCAAGGCTGTGGGTCACTTGAAGTTGAAATGAACCTCCGAAGAAGGCCAACTTCCTTTGGTGTCACCTAACTACTAATTCTGTAGAGGGAAAGGGAGGAGTGCATACAAATGAAAACTAAACTATGGTGATACACCAAATTGATGAGATCAATGGAATACTTAGACTATACTTGGAAATTGTCAATGATCATAAGGATACACATCAAATTCTATGAGCCTCACATTAATATATATCACAAACAGGTTTGATGCACACACTTTTTCAATAAAGGAAAATATTTTCAGAGAAAAGAATCTATGTGTGATTATGTAAACACAGTTTGTGATTCATATAATGGTGCTTTTTACAAAGGAAGGCATGAAACACCAGATAAATTTATAAAGGAATAAAAGAATTCACAAGATAATTCAATCATTAACTTAAAATGCACAACACTTTGCAAGAATAGTGACAAAAATATGAATCATCAATAGTGGCCAAGATAACTCTGTATTTTATATTCCAAAAATCAAAGTGAGTTACAAAGCATACACTAGCTGAGAGAGGATTACTAAAAATCACTAACTCTTTTGAATGTATTATTCGAACCCTTTACAAAGAGGAAAAAAATGCCCTATATACAAAAAAGATGTCGGCCCCTTAGGGCTTAAAAAATATCTCCCTTCAAAAAAAATATCCCATAGATCTTTTAATGGAGTTAATGTTGTATGTTTGATTGCATCCTTGCTTTCCATGTCAGTGAAGAGTCACTTCCATGAATGGTCTTCTTCAGATCTTTCTACAACCACCGCATTTACTTCTTCTCCTCGTGTCCACCTTTGAATCCCCTAGCGAGCTGCTTTGAATGCTCCTGAGCTCATAACAGATACACATTGCTTTTCATTATGTTGATCTTCTTCTTCTTGGTCAGACCACCACGGCTTGCCCTTATCTCACTCTGATTGGTTGATCATACGACACACGAGATCGCCAGATGGTCAAGGGTCACTTAGACTGAATTGCATGTTGGTGAGACACTTATCGTGTCTCCCCGATGCGATTATACCTTCCTACAATTATTGGCACATCTTGAAAATGTCAATGAGAGTTCATAGCGAGCCCAAAAGTCATACTGATATCGCCTTTGTGGTCAACAAGACAATCATTATCAAGAAGACTTCATGGCGAACCCCTAGGAGTCATACAGATATCTCTCTCATCGCAGAGACCTTCACCCCTCGGCAAGAAATTTTACCGAGCACATTCCACTCTCCCCGAGCTCCTTCATTCCATTTGATGAGACTCCCTGTCAGTTGGTGAGACATCTTCTCGAGCTCCAAATGTTATGCCGAAGGTTCCCTTTGTCAGCAGAACCTTCACCATTCAGCCAGACCTTGCAGCGAGCAGCCCTTTCTTTTAGTGATGAGTTTACTTTCTCTTCAGTCGGGGATACATTGCTTGGTCGGTGAGACCTTACGTCAAGACCACCTTATTCTCCCTAGGCTTATTTCCTTTCGGTGAGACCCTATCGGGTCGGTGAGACTTCATGGTGATGTTCTCTCTCTTTGGCTTGAAGCTCCCATCGACAAGAGTCCACCCTGTCGGTGAGACCTCATGTCGATCTCCTCCTATTCTCACCAAGCTCGCTCTTCTTCTCTGGGCTCAGCTCATTCTCCTTTCGGTAAGACTCTGTCATAATCACCTAGACCTCACAACAATATCTTTATTTCTTTCTGAGCCCAATCTTGTTTTGGCAAGACCTTTTCGGGTCAGTGAGAAGTTTTTTCGAGCCCCTAAATCTTTTGGCAAGCTCTTTCTGTTGGCAAGACTTTCCATGGTCGGGGAGACCTTATGCCGATGCTGTCATCCTTCGCTGAGACCACTCTGCTTCACCCAGACATCTCAACGAACTCCTTTTTTCGGCGAGGGCCTATGCCAAATTCACTCTGTGTCACCGAGACTCCCTTCGGTCGGTGAGACTTCATACCGACCAAAGCTTCCTTTTGCCGAACCAAGAGTACTTCGGGGAGACCTTAACATTTCGGTCAAACCTCCTGCTGAAGGAAAAATTATCGCCAGGCTCAGACCTTTGGTGGGACCTCCTTCGTCGCCGAGACCTGACTCCTTTCGGCGAGATGTTACGCCGAGCTATGAACCCTCAGCCGACTTCCTTCCTTTCTTCGGTGTGACCTTCATCCTTCGGCAAGAAATTATGCTGAAGGTAATATATTTTCCTCCCCATCGATGGCCTTGTGAACGATTGTCAAGGAGACCTTTGTCCTTGGTAAGACCTCCTAGCGAAGCCCCCACACATATGCCGAAGACATCCTGCTTCGGTGAGACGTTTATCCTTCGACAAGACATCTGGCTGATGACAACTACCTTGCTAGGACCTCCATATGCTTTGGTGAGACCTCACCTCATCGGCGAGACATTACACCGAAGCCACCCAGTTGTAGCGAAACCTCACTCAATGACATCCCTTTTCGCCAATACTCCACTCTGTCGGCCAGACCTCATGGCGATGGATGCCTCCATTCAGCGAGGCCCCTTCTAGTCGATGAGACATTTGGAAAGTCTTGGTGACTCTCTCCTTAGAGGATTTTCATGCCGAACTTGACCTAGGTAGGCCTTCCAACTGAGTTCCCTGTGACCTAACACCAGATGTATGATTTTTCCCTTGTTGTAAATGTTCCATTTGGCCTTCTCGAACATCTATCACATGATTTGTCCTGCCTGATTAAGCCCATAGGTGAAAATTGGGCAACACTAACATCATAGGCCTCAAGGAACATATTATTATAGGTAGGTGTGTTAGGTCTAAAATATTTTGAAATCAAGGAAAGGGAAACCACAAACCTATGATTGAATTATCTACTAGACTCTCCTTATTTACATTTGTTTTTTTCTAAGTCTTGGACAAGGAAAATAGGGTCTAAATGAAAAGAAAACTCTTCTTTAGTATTTGAGAAAACTCTTATACCAAGATATTTTCTTTCCACATAAAGAACTAACGAAGAACTTCATACACATGTCTTCATCATTAAATTGAAATTGTTACATGAACTCTAGAAATACTCCAACATGTGCATTCCCCCTCATGAGTGGCATACTCATCAAACTTAGGCATTAATATATAGATCTCATAGAATAATGTTTACCTCTTATAATTGACCCAAGAGAGGCCCAACGATTTGTAAATTGGGTCATGTGAAACTACTAGAGAAACCTATATTTCTATAACAATAGGGTAATCATTCAATTGTAGGACCTTGAACCTTTCTTCACATTTCTTTTCAATCTTATTAAGAACTTTGATCCTTGACTTGTTTTTAAGTATGGATTCTTCTATGTCTAAATATGAATTTTTATCTTATATTGGGTTGTTAAAATCACATGGATATTCATTCTCATCCCATTCATGGACATTTGATCTTCCATAGCATCTAGTGTTTGTATCATATAATATTATTTGAAAGAATTTTCCTAGGACAAATAATTCCATTCTAATTAGTCATGACTAATTGTAAATCACTTGTGCAAGGTAGAAAATAAAATATTACAAAAAATTTGTTTCTTTACCATGCTTCAAATAATAGAAGGAGAACCATGTACCTTATATATAGTTGTAGAAAACTTGATTTGTGTTCATGAAACATTAACAAAAACAATAAAACTTGTTTTTAGAATCACACATTTCCCACCTCATTAATTGAGGAAATCCTTGTAGCACAATGAACCACCAAGGAAAAATAAAATTTTCTAGTTTTAGCCACTAGCAAAGTCTTAAATTCATTCAACCTAGAAAATATTTATATTCTTTTACTCCTCCCAATAGTTAAATATTTGTGAATCATCGCCAATAGAGTCACCAAAATGTTAGGGTAAGTTGATAGGCTACCAACTTATTCAATAACAAATAGAGAATACTAAATTACCAACGTCTACAAGATACAAACCAAATCAATACTATCCCAGGAAATGGTGCCAATTTTTTGGCTTGAGTTGAAGGGAAATGGAGCTCACCCCAAAAAAATGCAAACTACATTCTAAATAACCAAAGCTCTTAAGATTTGACTAGCTCAATAGCTTCACCAATAATGGTGAATTTAAAACATCCCTGACAATGGTGTCATTATGTTTGGGTCCCAAAACCACAAATCCACTTCCTAGAACATTTTCACTTTCAAGGCCAAGGTTGTCATTATAAAATTAAAACCTACTCATCCACAAACCATGGAGGGTTAAGGTCAACTCTACAAAAGTTGGTTTTCTCTCCTACTCTTTGATCTCATCTTAGGCTTACAAGGGTGTTCCTAGAGGTAGGCCTTAATAGGTATTCACATTAAATAGAATGGGAAACTAAAATTATATTAGCCAAACCCAATTACATACTTGACCCTAAAATGTGTCACTAGGCCAAATACGATTGGTTATAATAACCTCTATATAGCTTAAATCAACATGTGTAAGCATGAACTACATGAGATGAGCTTATTCAAGGTTTACTTAAGATGTGTCCCTAGTTATAGTATGGGATAATAAATGCACAAAACTACTCCTACACCTACACTACTAGAACAAAGGGGATTAAAATGATGGGTGATTGGACCATCACCAATATGGGATGGCACCTATTCCATTGGGAAAAATAATATAGAACAAAAAAGAGGAAAGAGATTCAACAAGATAAAAAACCAATAGAACTAGATAGGTCATTGTCATGAAAATCAAAGATTACATCCATGTGATGACATACTTAATGATTCATAACCAAAACTACAATGACCCACATGGAATGAAGGAGTACTAATTAGAAATACTTTGCAATACATTAGGTGTTGTCAAACACTATCAAACTCTCATTACATTGATGCTAGCAAATGTAGCAAGATAAAATATATAACTATGATTACATATTTTCCTGAATCACTGCAAACAATCATGGAGATATAACACCACCTAGAAATATGCATTACAACCCCTCCACATATTTCCTATGTGTGTCCTTTCATTTGTAGATAAGATGTTCAATGTTTGAAACTTTAGACCTACCTAGAGACTATAGCAGACTAGAAAATTGGCTCTATGACCAACCCAAAATATTCCAAATGAACATATGTTTATAGAAACCTTTTTGGTGACCAAATCTGAGCAAGAAAATGACTCTTGGATAGATGTAATCAATGCAACATGTTCCTCAAGCCAAGATCTACAAAACATGCTACAAATGATATCCCTTAGTATCCTCAAAAACCAAAAACATGTTAAAAACCACCACATTAAAATGGTATGCTCAACATCTCTATATTCTTAAATGCATTTAGATTGATTTGCTTATGATCAATAGTGGTTTATGGGTTCTAACATGTCAAATTTTATGGTTGCAAGACATTGAGATGCATTAATGGTGTCAAATCATTTGGGAGGGTAGGTGGGAGTCACAATGGAAAATTAAAAAAAATTCAAACTTTGGGGGTTCAAGGGTATCATATACCAAATGCTAAGGATCAAAGTGCAAGGAAATTAGGGAATATAAAGTGATAGGGAAGTCATTCAAGAGGAGATGTGATGGGGGAAGGATAAAAGGGGAACTCTGATAGGAATAAGGTGTTGGGATGTTGGGGTCGAGGAGTTAGGATTGGTATTAACTTGGTACCAATTCAAGGAAATGACTGAAATTCCAACTCCAATAGGTTATATAGAGAAATTAGTGGAGTTGTGGAATTTTTGGGGTTGGTTGAAATGGGTACTTGATTAAGGACCAAACTTAAAGTTTGACCCTACAAAACTTAGTCATTTTTTGGAGTGCAAGGTATTGAAGCTCAAGAAGCAAGGATGAAGGGGAATGGATACCAAGGGATGAGATGGATGAGGAAGTCTAAAATTTTGATGGATGTGAAGGACATAGACATTTAACATAGTTTTTGGCTTTGGAGCTCAAGAAATCCAAAGTAATGGGGAACTCTAAAAATCCATAAAAATAATACTTAGACAAAAATTTAACAAGGAGTTAAGTGGGTTTTCATGATTGATAGGGAAGGTGTGTGGGTACAGACAACCTCGTAAGTCCAAAAGGTTGAAAAACACAGAAAACACCAAAAACAACCTAGACTTGAACTTTCTATGGATTTTTGTATCTTTTGGTACCTAGGGGACTCATTTAGGATGTCTTGGATCAATTATAAACAACGAATAAAATATAACCAAGACATAAAAAATGGAAGGGACTTAAGGAAAAAATAACACTACATATTTGAGTCCCAACAATATATTCCAAAACTAACTATTTGTTGTTGAAAGAATGTGATCAATACAAAGGGCACTATTATTATTCAAAATAAAGATTCATTGTTTGTTATTTTCCTATGTGTGTTGAACAGAGGTGTTTATTTTGCATAGTAAACCTATTTTGAATATAAAATAAAAATTGACCATAGTAATAAAATAAGTATAATAAAATCTATATTTTTCTTAAATATTACTTTAGGGGCTACATTCATGCAAAATTTCATATCATGATGACTTCATTTCATCATGAAAAGGTGGTACAAATCAATAGTTTGTGTCTAATGAAATACTTAGATGTGGCTTGGAGAGAAAAGAGTACCACATAGAATGTTTAAGAGACACATATATACATGTTGATAATTCCATCTACAATGAACTTAATCTATTTTTTCTTGTGTCCCAAAATTTATGCTTACTATTTTACATAAATTATTAAGTCAACATGTGGCCCACAAGTGAGACACACCTTTACAGTTCCACCCATAGTCCAATGCCAAGTGCACACAAAAGTCATCATGTTTGTATAATTGAAATACATTATAGCATTTGGTTTTCTCTCCCATTTTTATTTAATTTATTTTTAACATCAATTGGTAGAAAGATGAGTAATAATGTGTAGTGCAAGCTATATTTTTTATTGAATTTTTTTGTGATTTTTGAAGTGGATAATTCCCAAAAATTGATCACTAAGTGTGTGTGTCACCTAACTTCCAAAAAAAATTAAAGTTTATTTTTTTGAATGTGTTGAGAATAAAACATAACAATTTATATATTTATTCTAATTTAAATAAACAGATAAACAATTATAAAAGAAAAGAAATAAAGATGTATTTGAGGTATATAAAGACCACTAAAAAATCTAAAACTTCCAAAATTAACTTCTAACTATAAATAAATTATAGAAGTATAAAGCTAAGAAGTAGATTGGTGTTTTGGTAGTGATATTTTATGAAAGTTTATTGTAAATTGTATAAAGCTAATGAAGGTGAAGTTCAATATGTTATTTTATGTGTAAAACATGGATTTGAGAGCCAAAATGGAACCCTTGGGCTTGAAAATCAAAGCCCTAACAAATGAGACTTAAAATTTTAAATTATATCACACTTAATGTACACCCATTATTTAAAGTATTAAAATCTAAAAGTTTGATATAATGCATAAATATTATAACCAATATAATCCATAGTATGTACATGCTATGAATTATATTCCCTTTAAGAAACACAAATGCATTACAACTTAAAACATATAATTGACTAATTTTTCATTCCCCGTCTTTTTGTACTTATTTAGGTACCTAACATGGTCTAGTTGTTAAGATTTATCTTTTTTTCATCTACCTAACATACATCTAAGGGGGATATAATTGATGTAATTAAGAATCATTATACCTTAGGTAAATGCTCATCTTTCTTATGTATGTCATAGATATTATTTACCTTATTGACTTGCTTACCTTTCTTTATTAGATTTCTTAGCCATTTTTTTTATCTTTCTTTAGGATTAAATTGCATGTTATTTTATTTTATTTTTGAAAATATTTATATTCTTGAGAGTAAATCGTCTTCCTCACCTTTTTATGTATTTTCTATAAATTGTAATTACGTATTATATAATAGATCTATCTTTTTAATGAAATAATCAAATAATATTTGTTTGTGAAAAATATTTATTGAGTTTTACTCATGGTTATTGTAAATCAGCTTAGATATGACCAAATTCTATTTTAGTGTTTATTATTTTAGTTTAAGATTATTGAATATTTTAGTTTGAAGATGATTTCTCAATTTGAATAGTCTTTTAAAAGTTGTAAACTAAAAACAATAAGAATAAGCTACATCAACAATCTATTTTCATGAACTTTTAGATTGTTCAACATAAATACAAAACAATATTAAACTTCTCAAAATAATTACTTTCCATAAATTAAGCTATATAAGAATCATGGTGTCTAATATAGAGAGACTATGGAGGATAAAATATTAGAGATGTCTCTTATATGAGAGAGGAAATATGTGGTGATTCATCAAAGGTTGTTTGTTCAATTTTGGGCCAATCAATATTTGTTTAGGTCTATCATCACTAAAATAGGGGTTCTCTTGGAAGTAGTTTCCGCATATAGCTTTTCCTCTTTATATTCTATAACATCAATCCCCAAGCTATATAGATGATGTGTAACCTTATTACCAAATTACTTAATGTATTCATAAGATTTAATATTCATTATATGATCTATAAGTATATAATTGTTCAAAGCTTCCTCCATAGGTCCTTAAGATTAGCTATATGATTAAAAATTTATCTCAAGCAATAATGATCTTCATTATTGCTTGGTGTTAGTGACTTTAAATGCACCTACGTTATTTGGTCACATAAGTTCACAATTATTGTCTAAATTAGAAGATTACATTTATGTAAGCACTTGCCCATAAGCCCTTAATCTTGGGCACTTAATTTTATACATTAGGTTCAAGGCCCCATAATGGATCAATATTACTTTGCATAAGTTATTTTTAAATAAACCTACCTTATTGAGTCATTTTATTAAATTTTATCTAATCTATAATATTAAAATTTTGGAAACCCTCTCTCATAATTTCTTGACTTTATACACATTAGCAATTGTATTTTAATGTGTAATATACATGTTCATATCCATTCAAAATTGAGTGTCATTTTATTTATTGTAAAGTATATTGATAGGTTTTAGCATGAGTTATTTTGATAAAAGTTTTATTATTTATATAGATTAGTAGTATCAATAACAACATAATGATAATTCTTCTTTTACACTATTGTGATAGAAAAATAATTGTCTATAAACATTGTACACAAGTAATTCTATTCTTGTTTTCATAGTGCCACATATGCACTATCCTTCATACACATAATGTTGAAATAAATTCAAGACTTGAACAATGCCATTTTAAGGGGTGACTCATGCCACCAATCTCAAGTTATCAAAATTTATAAATATCAAAGTTTAAATCCCACTTTTGTATTCCCTTAGAATTATTAATTCTTCCTATCTATGGAAAGAACCCAAATTTAGTGTATTCCAATAGTTTTGATAATATTTGTATATTTAAAATCCTGATAGTTTTAATACTATATTACTATTAGTTGTGACTTCAAGGTTGTTTTCAAAGTAGTTTCCACATATAACAAGATTAGTTGTGACTAAAATACGGGATCTCTTGGAAGTAGTTTCCACATATAACTTTTCTTATTTGTGTTTTATAACATCAATCCACAAACTACTTACATGATTTGTGACCTTAGTACCAAATTAATTTATTTGTTAATAGAACTTAATATTTGTTATAATGATCTATAAGATTATAATTATTTAAATACTCCTCTATAGGTCTTCCTTATGCCATGCTTACATTCAAATAATGTCGCCATTTCTAAACCTTCCAAGTCCATTTCATCTCTCTTTGATGACACCATGCTTACATCATCCCTTATTGATGTCATTTGTAAATATTTCCATTTGAACCAAACATTTTGGTAAGGTTCAGTTGCATGGAAAAATTTAGTGGTGAATCTTCACCAATTGGTGAATAATTAAAATTGAGACCTCCAGAAATGGTGAATAGTACAAGCTAAAAATGATGAATTGCCAGATTTTAACAAAAAATTAATTTTGTCTCAATTAATTCACCTATGTAAACGATGCATCATTGGAACCCATTCGCCAATAGTTTATACTATAATTACAAATATTAATTAAATTCGCCAATAATATTATATTACTACCATTAATTCCGAGGCAATATCGCCACAATAATAAATTACCTTTTAATTTTAGGGATATTTCGGGGCTTTAATTTATTGCCATCAAATCATTGATTATCGTTTTAATCAAATGGTTGCAGGTTGATTACGCGCCCTAATACACACGTTCCTTTTAAAAGGCTTGTTGAGGCCCATAATTTGTTTTGGTCCACACGATTAAACCTAATCGTGTGGACCAAAATAAATTTGGCCTCAACAAATAAAATGCTTGTGAAATCAAGCGTCTTGTCATTAAAAAGCTAATCAATGGTAAAAATTATTTTTCTTTAGTCTTAATTTTAAAGTGATATTTTTAAAAACCACTTAATCGTGTGTGCTCCAATGCATTTTCGATGAATTTATGCTTGGTGGCGAGGGGCTCTGCCCCTCGACCCTATATCCGACAAGAGCACACAGGTGCTGTCCCTTGACCCCATGAGGGGCATTGCCCCCCGACCCCAAGGGGGCTCTGCCCCCTTGACCCTCGCAAGGGGTGCTGCCCCTTGACTCCGCCAGTGGTTGTTGCCCCTGGGTCCCTACTTCAATATTACAAAAGATTAAAAAAAAAATGGGGGAACTGCACCGACCAACTATGCAATTTTTTAAAGGGGAGATTCACCATTGTAATTCATATTTTTAGTGATTATTCGCTAGGATTCGCCACTGTGATTATTATCTTAACCAATTATTCATTAAGATTCGCTAAGATTTTACAATTTTTTTACTAATGTGCATAGATTTGCAAGGAAAATTAATATTTTTTTTCAAATAAAAGGAAAGATTCACCAGGATTTTACACCTTCGCCGCTCGGGGGGGTTTCTTAAAGTTATCCCTATTCAGTTGCAATTTTTTTCTCTAGTAGTTCACTTGGAGGCAATTTTCTTGCAAGAACTTGATGAGGCCTTTTAACATACACGAAGCTATTTGAGGATCAAAGTGCTATGTGAATGGTTTGCAAATATTTCAAAGTGAATCAAATGAATATGTTGAATGTGCGGATGGACTTGCACCTAGTTTTCATGCACAAACTTGATAGGGTTGATTTTTTTTGTCGATGCTAGTTGCAACCTGATTTTTTGCATAGTGACACCTTGTAGGGTTTGCGATGGTATCTAAATATATCCCATGGATACTTGTTTCCTGCATCTAGATGCATATTGATTTTCCACAGAAGATAATTTTTGATATCTAAATGGGGTGTGGATTTACACAATTGATGGTTTGATATTGCAAAATGTTATGCAAATCAATTTTATCCTCCTCACCTACTAGTATTCATAACACCATGTCTTCTAGCTACCAAAATTCATTACAAAGAATATATTTGATCTACAATATCCATTTTGGGTGTAACAAATAGGGTTTCACATCTAGGTGTATATGTTACCAATTTTGATTATTTTGAAAAGAGGTTGGTCTTTCTGGTGGTCTTAGAGGTGATACATGAGAAACAAATTTTTCTAGGGTTTCAATTCAAGCTTGGTCCAATTGCAAAAATCACATAGTTTTGTGAAGCATCTCAAGAGTAACACACATGCACAAATATTACCCAAGTGTCTCCATTGTTATTTGTATTCTTCTAGGAAAGTCTTTAACTATTGTAAAAGGTTTTCCCTACCACATTTGTTGGTATGATTGTAACATAAATTGGTGAATGTGACTGAATTCCAAATATTACAAGCCTTGTAATAGCCTTTTAAATGTTTCAAATGGATGTATATAGTTCAATTTGGATTACTAAGTATGCTCTCTATATAAATTTTTTGATTTGTTAGTATATATGCTCATATCATCTCTTTCATGCTTCCCCCATGTTTTCCTTATTATTTGTGACTCTATAGCCCATTGGATAGGAATTGGTCTCTAGCCCACCTTGCCAATTTCAAATCCATCAAATCAAACCCTAACCAATAGTATAATATTAGTAGTTTTTTATTTATGCATAACCTAATGATATAACCAGGGATCTATTTTCAGCGAGCCTCAAATGAATTCATTCTATGAGGGTTATGTGTACAAAACAATATCAGTTATATAAGGGTTATATGCAACTAGTTGTTCTTAGTCTAGTGACAATGTTTGGGGCTAAGAAATCAAGTTAGGTTTGGCTTTCCTTATCTCATTATTAATCATTTTATGTGATTTCAATACTTGTTAAGGTATACTCCTGGGAACACCCTCCCAAGTATAAGTTGATTCCAAAGCATAGAAGATATAACCCACTCTCGTAGAGTTGGCCATTTTCCCTCCACAGTTTGTTGATGAGATGATTACACTCGCATGATGAAAACCCTGGCCTTGTGAGCGAGATTCGCTATAAGAAGTGGCGGTGATTTTGAGACCCAACACTATTATTGATCCAAATCTTGCCCACTTTTCTCAATTCTTTATTTATTAGTGCTACTCCCTTAATATTAGAGTACATCGAGTTATGAATAGTCAACTTGTGGCTATCTTAAGTCCTAATTAAGTAATATCATCATTATTATATTGTTGTTTAGTTGATTAGGTCAGACTAGGGCTTACATAGGGTTATCTAAGTCACCTTGGTAGATACCCTAGGCATAAGTAGGTATATATAGGAGGTTGTGAGTCTTATTTCATCATCATATTGTGAATTGTGTTCTCATTGGAGATATTTGGAATTTACCCCCCTTGAAGTGGCATGTTATTCTCAGTTATTATCAAGTATTTTTAGTATATCTCATATCATATTCTTCTATTGTGTAAGTTATTTCATTACAAGTGGTATCAGAGCATGATCTTGGCACTGTTAAGACAAGGCATTTTTTTTTATTTTAGAGGTCATTTTTTGAAACCTATATCTCTTAGATTTTGGTGAATATTTTTCTTATTTTAAAGGGTTTTTGAAGGACCTTTTCAAGAAGCTATAGTCCAGATTTCAAAAGAATTGGAGGAGAATTGAGCGAGTTATTATAGAATTAGGATTTTTTCCCAATTTATTTGGAAAACTCATATCTCCCGAATAGTGAAGAATTGGTTCCTGATATTTTGTGGAGATTTGAAGAAATATAAAAGGAGGCTACAGTCCAATATTTAGAGAAATTTAAGTAGAAATAAGTGATTTATTTGGAAATTAAGGTTTTCAAAAAAATTGTTCCCAAGGTTGTAAATCACCTACTTTTAGGGAGATTTTTCTATTGGAGTGTGACCTAGTCCCTAGTAAGTCATAGTTAAAATTTTAATCTATTTAAATTTACTTGTGTGATTTATTGCAAAATTATTTTCTATCGTCATGACGAGGCCTACAACAAGAGGAAAGAAGAATGCTACCACACCGAGGAAATCTTCAAAGAATGAGGGGGTAGAAAATGAGGATTTTAACCCTAAGTGGTGTAGGGGCACCTTGGCTTAACTCCTTCATGTTTGTTTGCAAATTTTGGCTTGTACTGACTTTAGCCAAGTCAGGATTTTAGTTGTTTGAATTGGACCTTAGAAGGTCTTGTGTGGGTGTGTTGAATTAATCATTAGCATAGATGTCATCCTAGTTTAATCATGCTTTTAAATTTTGGCTTTATTAGCTTTAGACAGCCTATGTTGTATATAGGGCAGTTATTGTGTTCTAAACACATGGTCTTTATTAAAAGATGCCAAATGGATAGTTATAGAGTTGATGGTTCAAAGTAAGGAGGTTGAGGCCCTTAACTTCAAGATCATAACATGTTGATAAGTTACTAAATGTTTGTAAAATTGCATGGCAAGGTTGATGGAATTGCATGCAACCTACTTGGCGTTGGGAATCCCTTGAAATCAGGGATAATGCTCGATCAACTACCCTTGAATGGTGGAAAAGGCATCAAAAGTAGAGTGTGTGGCTCATAGAGAGCAGTTAGATCATTGTAAACAAATTTTGTTGTGAAAGAATGGTAAACAGTTAACATTTTCTGTATTTTCTGTGTTTACTGAAAACCCCATGTGTTTTCAGACAACCGTGATGTTTATGGAATATATGCACTGATTTGCATTGGATCAGAGTTTACTTGACATACTCCAGTTTCTTTTCTTTTGTAGATAGTTCATTGATTAAGAATACATGCATTGTAGATAAGTTTAGGATTGCAAGGAATGGAATAGACTACCTTTTCTGTATCTGCCCGTGCATTTTGAGAAACAGTGATCTTGTGGGCACTGTATTTGTTGATTTAACACTGTGTTCATGCTCTTAGGATAGTGTAGAACAATACTCATCTAGTATTTAGATTGTTTGGTGTAGAGTTTTTGATTTGAATCTTTAGATCAGAGGTTAGAGGTTTGTAAATACCATTTTGAGCAGCAAGATTTCAAATGGCTTCCCCATAGACACCAACCACGAAATATTCCTGAAATTGGTTGAATATGGGAGGGAAGCCAATGCATTGTACATATTTAGTGATAGGAAATCAAAAGAGCCAAGCAATGATTTTAAAGACTAAACCCTAGGCGAGTATTAGCTACCCGGTTAGGAGTTTGGAAGAGAAAATTGAGAATTTAGGCAGGGGAAAAGTGCACTGTACAGAATTAGTACGATTCTAGGTAGGGTTAGGCAAGACCTTTGACTGACAAAAGGTTTGAAGCTTTAATCAAACTTTTGGTAGGAGTTTTGAAACAAAGAACAGTGAAGCCCTAGAAGATAGGGCAATTAGGCCTCCACTCCAAGATCCTTGGAATTAGCTGTACGGTATTGACAGAGATCAGACAACCTAGGAAAGATTTAAAAGTCTGAAAAGGGTGTTAGAATATGTGTTTTTTTTGCTAGGCTGTGTGGAGATTTTGGGCAGAAAAAGCCAAAAAGGGACTGGTAAAGGCTAGTAGAAACTAGGCCTCTTCAAGCAAGATTTGGAAATTGGGTAAAGTGAAGGTTCAAGAACCACAAAGATGCATCCCATTGGTGTTGAAATGAATGGAAACATAGCATTTACCTCCCCTGCAACGAGTTCAAGTCAAATGGTGAAGTTAGCATCTAGACTCTTCTAGGTGTTGAAAGGAGATTAGCAATTTCAAGTGGTGTTGAATCTTCAAAGGTAAAGCACAAGGTAGAAAGCTCTCTGAGAAGAGTTGGAGTAGGACTAGAGTAGTCTTTTAAGCTCAACAAGAACCCTTGGTAGCAGGTTCCAGGTAGGAGACAGTGGAAAGTCTTCTAGAAGGCAGTGCAAGCAACCTTTGGAGTTTCCTTACATCATATTGGTATCAGAGCTGAGGTTGATTCAAGGCTTGTGATTAATGAGCCAAGCCACTGAGTCAGTTGGAGAGAACACACTAGAGGAAGAAACCATGGTGACAAATGCAGAGCTAGCTAAAAAGGTAGAAGAGCAAGAGGAAGACAACCGGTTGCTCAGAGAAAGGATATCTCAAATGGAGAAACTCTTGGATGAAGTCCATGAGACAGCAGATACTGTGAAAGACAAGATAAAGCAGAAGGAAGAACAAGAAGCCAAGGAAAAAGAAGAGGATTTGGAGGAGGAAGCTCCAAAGCCTGATCCTGTTCTTATAGAGGAACCATTCTTGAAGGCATTGCAGGCCTTGAGTGGTAAAGCATTGGAGGGTGTGCCACTTTTCAGTGGACAAATGGACCCCAATTCAGTTGTAGACTGGATTGAGAGCATTGAGAATCACTTTGAGTGTGATGGCATAACAGAGGCCCAAAAGGTAAAGGTGGCCAAGTCAAGGTTGAGAGGAGCAGCTCTCACATGGTGGAAGTTTGTACAATCTGAAAGAGAGAAAGAAGGCAAAGGTCCTATAGTTTCATGGAGAGGAATGGTGACTAAGATAAGGCAGACTTATGTCCTTGATGATTATGAAGTCCAGTTGCATAGGAGAAGACACAATCTGAGGCAAAAGGACATGGATGTTCAAACATACACAGAGGAATTTCAAAAATTGTGCCTTAGATCAAAAGTGGTTGAAGATGAGAGTATCAAGTTAGCAAGGTACCTAAATGGACTCAAATGGTCTATTCAAGAAGACATGAGTTTGGTAAACTTCAAATCAGTTTGCCAATGCTATCAAATGGCTTTGAAGATAGAGGAGAAAGGCAAAAAGAAGCAGGAACAAAACCCCAAAGGCAGAGGTAAAGGGAAAGACAACAGAGGACAAAGAGGAAGTTATAGTGGAAGAAGCTCAGAACCAAGAGCCCAAGGAGAAGTCAGATTTTCTGAACAGCAAGAAGGAAGCTCTAGTAGAGGTGGTAGAGGAAGAGGTTTCAGCTCCAGAGGAAGAAGTGGTGGACAAGGAAGAGGCAGCTACTTCACCAACATGAAATGTTATCATTGCAACCAATTGGGACACCCGGCCTATAGATGTCCTGAGAAAGGTAGCACTTCTCATGGAGGAGATAGGAGAACCAATCTGATTCAAGATGAGACTACTGCAGCAAATAAACAACCTGAAGTACCATTGAACTCAGAGGAAGGTGAAAATCTCATGATGAGGAGGACTTTGATCAAAGAACCAGTCAAAGAAGAGCCAAGCCAAAGAAGGTCCTTGTTTAGGATAAAATGCAAGATGATGGGGAAGGTGTGTAAGGTCATAATAGACTCAGGTTCTACTGACAATATTGTGTCAGAGGAGGCAGTCAGCAAACTGAAATTGACAAGGATACCTCACAATAATCCTTACAAGGTCACATGGCTCAATAAGGGTCAGCATGTCTTGGTGAATGAACAAGCATGGGTGGAGTTCTCAATTGGCAAGTACAAAGACAAGGTATTGTGTGATGTATTACCTATGGATGCATGCCACTTGCTCCTAGGTAGGCCTTGGCAATTTGACCGTCAAGCTGTGCATGATGGAGCTAAGAATTCATATACCTTCAAGAAGGACAATGTAACCTACAAGATTCAATCTTTGTTAGAAGATACAGAGGTGCAGACAGCAGGTTCTAAGCTGCTCATAGCTGGTGAAAAAGAGTTCTTAAGAGCCTTGGAAGAAGGAGAAGGAGTTGGCTATGCAGTAATGATCAAGCCAAGAGAAGTAAGCAAAGAGAAGGCAGCTGAAAAGCAAGAGTTACCCAAGGAGATTCAAGACTTGTTGCAGACCTATGAAAGCATTGTAAGTAGTGGTCAACCAGCAACCTTACCTCCTAAAAGAGCCATAAGTCATAGGATAGACTTGATACCAGGAGCTACCCTTCCAAACAAAGTAGCCTACAAGATGACACCTCAGCAAAATGAGGAAATAGCTAGGCAGATTCAAGAACTACTTGACCAAGGTCTTATTAGGAAAAGCATTAGTCCTTGTGCAGTACCCACTGTCTTAGCACCTAAGAAAGGAGGAGAATGGAGGCTTTGTACTGATTCCAGGGCAATCAACAAGATAACCATCAGGTATAGGTTTCCCTATCCCTAGGATTGAAGATCTCATGGATTGTCTAGGTGAAGCTAGGTACTATACCAAGATAGATTTAAAGAGTGGCTATCATCAAATTAGGATACATGAGGGTGATGAGTGGAAAACAGCCTTCAAAACCAATGAGGGTCTCTATGAGTGGCTAGTTATGCCATTTGGCTTGTCTAATGCCCCCTCCACATTCATGAGACTCATGAATGAAATCCTCAAAGACTACATTGGCAAGTTTGTAGTAGTGTATCTTGATGATATACTAATCTATAGCAGAACAAGAGAAGAGCACCTCCAACATATTGAGTTGATTTTCAAGAAGCTGCAGGAGGAGAAGCTGAGATCAATCTGGAAAAGTGTGAGTTCATCAAAACAGAGCTGGTGTACCTTGGGTTTGTACTATCACATGGCAACTTGAAGATGGACAGCAGCAAGGTAGAAGCCATTCTCAATTGGCCTACTCCAAAGACAACAACAGAGGTAAGAAGCTTCCATGGTCTTGCTCAGTATTATAGAAAATTCATAAGACAGTTTAGTGCTATTTGTGCTCCTATGTTGGATACCATTAAAGGAGGCATGAAAACCAAGTTTGTATGGAATGAGCAAGCTAACAAGAGTTTTGAGTTGCTGAAGGAAAAGATAGCTACCCAACCTATTTTGGTGTTGCCAAGCTTTGAGAAGCTATTCACCATTGAATGTGATGCAAGCAATGTAGCTATTGGAGCTGTTCTCAGCCAAGAGGGCAGACCGGTGGCTTTTCATTCAGAGAAGCTAAGTGAAGCCAAGAAGAAGTACTCTTCTTATGACCTTGAGATGTATGCATTGGTCCAAGCACTAAGGAAGTGGAGGCACTATTTGCTTCCCAAAGAATTCATTGTGTACTCAGACAATCAAGCACTCAGTTTTCTGAATTCACAAGAGAAGTTGAGTCACAGGCACATGAAATGGGTGGAGTATTTGCAAGCTTACACCTTCAATATCAAGCACAAGAAAGGAGCTCTCAACAAAGTGGCTGATGCATTGAGCAGGAGAGTTCTCACCATTCAAGAAATTCAGTTGAAAAGCATGGGAATAGATCACTTCAAAGATCTATATGCAGATGATGAAGACTTTGCAGAAATTTATAAGGTATGTCTTGAGTATAAGAATCATTTCCATAGCAAATATGTTGAATATACCTTGCAGAGTGATCTTTTATTTAAAGGGAATCAGCTTTGTGTTCCTAGAGGTTCTATTAGGGAAAATTTAATACAAGAGAAACATAATGGTGCATTGAGTGGTCATTTTGGGATCACTAAAACTCAGGAACTGGTTCAAAGGTTTTATTTTTGGCCTAAGATGAACCTAGATGTCAGGAAATATGTAGAGAGTTGTGTGGTATGTCAAAAGGCCAAAGGCACTTCCTCAAATGCAGGCCTATACCAGCCACTGCCTATCCCTTCTAGGCCATGGGAATGCTTGAGCATGGACTTTGTAGTTGGTTTACCCAAGACAAAGCAAGGTATGGACAGTGTCTATGTTGTTGTAGATAGATTCAGCAAGATGGCTCACTTTGTACCCTGCAAAACAACTAATGATGCCAGTCAAATAGCCTCTCTTTTCTTCAAGGAGATAGTCAGGATTCATGGCTTACCAATCAGCATTGTATCATACAGAGACACCAAGTTTATAAGTCATTTTTGGAAGACTCTTTGGCAGAGAATGGGCACTAATCTATCCTTTGGATCTACATACCATCCCCAAACTGATGGTCAGACCGAAGTTGTGAATAAGACACTTGGAAACCTTCTAAGATGCTTGACCAAGGAGTATGGTCAACAATGGGATCAGATTATTGGGCAGGCTGAATATGCCTATAATGATACTATTAATAGGTCAACAGGGAAGAGTCCCTTTGAAATTGTGTATGGTTTACATCCTAGAGGTGTTTATGAGCTGAGAGAGTTGAAGGATGGAGTCAAGGGAAGTGGATATGCAGATGATTTTGCCTATGCAATGCAAGAAATTCATGACACAGTCAGAAAAACATTGGCAGAAAATACCATGAAGCATAAGATTAAGGTGGATGAGCATAGGAGAGAAGTCCAATTCAATGTGGGAGACTTAGTGATGGTCTATTTGAACAAGGCTAGATTGCAGAAAGGAGTTCCTCACAAGCTTCAAATGAAGAGGATAGGTCCCTGTCCTATCTTGGAGAAGTATGGCAACAATGTTTTCAAGGTGAAATTGCCAGATGACAGTGGACTGTCCCCTATTTTCAATGTTGCAAACCTTGTACATTACAAAGGACCACCAATCAACATGGATCAGACCTTCCATGAAGTCACCCAAGATGTGGAAGAACTCAAACTGCCCCCTGCTACAGTCCAACAAGCTGATCAAATCTTGGATACCAGGGTCTACAAGAAGACTAGGACCAAAGAATATAAAGAACACCTGATCAAAAGGAATGGACAACCTGATACAGATGCAGTATGGATCAAGGAGGCAGAATTCAAGAAGTTGGGAATTGATCTCAACTTGCTCAATCCAAGGGTGGATTGAAGTTTTCTATTTTGGGGAGGATGGTGCAGGGGCACCTTGGCTTAACTCCTTCATGTTTGTTTGCAAATTTTGGCTTGTACTGACTTTAGCCAAGTCAGGATTTTAGTTGTTTGAATTGGACCTTAGAAGGTCTTGTGTGGGTGTGTTGAATTAATCATTAGCATAGATGTCATCCTAGTTTAATCATGCTTTTAAATTTTGGCTTTATTAGCTTTAGACAACCTATGTTGTATATAGGGCAGTTATTGTGTTCTAAACACATGGTCTTTATTAAAAGATGCCAAATGGACAGTTATGGAGTTGATGGTTCAGAGTAAGGAGGTTGAGGTCCTTAACTTCAGGATCATAACATGTTGATAAGTTACTAAATGTTTGTAAAATTGCATGGCAAGGTTGATGGAATTGCATGCAACCTACTTGGCGTTGGGAATCCCTTGAAATCAGGGATAATGCTTGATCAACTGCCCTTGAATGGTGGCAAAGGCATCAAAAGTAGAGTGTGTGGCTCGTAGAGAGCAGTTAGATCATTGTAAACAAATTTTGTTGTGAAAGACTGGTAAATAGTTAACATTTTCTATATTTTCTATGGTTACTGAAAACCCCGTGTGTTTTCAAACAACTGTGATGTTTATGGAATATATGCACTGATTTGCATTGGATCAGAGTTTACTTGACATACTCCAATTTCTTTTCTTTTGTAGATAGTTCATTGATTAAGAATGCATGCATTGTAGATAAGTTTAGGATTGCAAGGAATGGAATAGACTGCCTTTTCTGTATCTGCCCGTGCATTTTGAGAAACAGTGATCTTGTGGGCACTGTATTTGTTGATTTAACACTGTGTTCATGCTCTTAGGATAGTGTAGAACAATACTCATCTAGTATTTAGATTGTTTGGTGTAGAGTTTTTGATTTGAATCTTTAGATTAGAGGTTAGAGGTTTGTAAATACCGTTTTGAGCAGCAAGATTTCAAATGGCTTCCCCATAGACACCAACCACGGAATATTCCTAAAACTGGTTGAATATGGGAGGGAAGCCAATGCATTGTACATATTTAGTGATAGGAAATCAAAAGAGCCAAGCAATGATTTTAAAGACCAAACCCTAGGCGAGTATTAGCTGCCCGGTTAGGAGTTTGGAAGAGAAAATTGAGAATTTAGGCAGGGGAAAAGTGCACTGTACGGAATCCGTACGATTCCAGGTAGGGTTAGGCAAGACCTTTGACTGAAAAAAAGTTTGAAGCTTTAATCAAACTTTTGGTAGGAGTTTTGAAACAAAGAACAGTGAAACCCTAGAAGATAGGGCAATTAGGCCTCCACTCCAAGATCCTTGGAATTAGCTGTATGGTATTGACAGAGATCAGAAAACCTAGGAAAGATTTAAAAGTCTGAAAAGGGTGTTAGAATATGTGTTTTTTTTGCTAGGCTGTGTGGAGATTTTGGGCAGAAAAAGCCAAAAAGGGACTGGTAAAGGCTAGTAGAAACTAGGCCTCTTCAAGCAAGATTTGGAAATCGGGTAAAGTGAAGGTTCAAGAACCACAAAGATGCATCCCATTGGTGTTGAAATGAATGGAAACAGAGCATTTACCTCCCCTACAACGAGTTCAAGTCAGATGGTGAAGTTAGCATCTAGACTCTTCTAGGTGTTGAAAGGAGATTAGCAATTTCAAGTGGTGTTAAATCTTCAAAGGTAAAGCACAAGGTAGAAAGCTCTCTGAGAAGAGTTGGAGCAGGACTAGAGCAGTCTTTTAAGCTCAACAAGAACCCTTGGTAGTAGGTTCCAGGTAGGATATAGTGGAAAGTCTTCTAGAAGGAAGTGCAAGCAACCTTTGGAGTTTCCTTACATCACTAAGGATGAAATAAAAAAAGTAAATGGTGATATTTCATCATTAGAGAAGACGATTACAAAAGAAATGGGTGAATTGAAATTACTTATTCAAGGTATGAGGTGGAAGGAAGAAGATTCACCTTGCAAGGTGGAAGATAATGCTTTTATTGGACATGAATTCATTGGACTTGAATTTGATTAAACAAGAAGAATCCTTCCCTTAATAATCATATGCCAAGGAAATTCATACCTAAGTTGGATATGAGAAAGTTTGATGGCAAGGATCCAAGCAATTGGCTATGCCAAATGGAGCAGTTCTTTGATATTCATCATGTTCCTAGCCAACAAAAGGTGGCTATGGAATCATTATACTTAGAACAAGATCAATTTATTTGGTATCGTTGGTTATGTGATGAGAAGAGAAAAAAGGGTTGTGTGGTCACATGGTCAATTTTTCAAGAGGAACTCGCTACCCATTATGGAGATAACTTTATGGATAATACCAACTCACTAAATTAAAGAAAATAGGAATGGTCAAGGATTATATTCAACAATTGCAAGCCCTTTCTCTAAGAGTAGAGAATGTGGTAGAAGACATATGAAGGAACTATTTCTAAGCAATTTAAAGGATCCCATAAAATATGAAGTACAATTGTTCCAACCACAATCATTATCACAAGCAATAGTAATGGAAAGACAAGTGGAGGAGAAGTTTTTGGCTAGTAGGAAACAAGGGAATATAAATTTAAGCAAAAGGAGATCTCCTACACATTCACTACCACAACCTACTAGGTTGACTCCACAACAAATTGAGGAGAAGAGAGAAAAAGGGTCATGCTTCAATTACAATAGTAAATATAGTCGAGGGCATAGATGTAGTGAAAATAAATTATTTTATATTGAAGGACCGAGTGAGGAAGAAGAGGAGAAACCAATATTAGAGGGGGACGGGGATTCAGATAATGAATCACAACCAATCATTTCTTTCCATGCACTTTTTGATTTTAGTGCCCCACGAACTCTCAAGGTAGCTAGGTTCTTAAAGAAGTAGAAAGTAACAATGTTGATCAACTCGAGTAGTACTCACAATTTCATCAACACAAAGTTGGCTACTCATCTAAATTGTTTTATATATACAACTCCATAATTTTAGGTCTTGATTGTAGATGGTGGTATTGTTAGTTGTTTTGGAAATTTCCATAGCACTAAATTATCCATGGGAGATTATCAGCTTGATAGCCCAATGTATGTTATCTCCATGGGTGCAACAAATATTTTTTGGGGAGTACAATGGCTTACTACTTTGGGAATAATTGAGATGAACTTCCAAGAATTGTTCATGAGATTCCAATCAAAAGGAAAGATAATAGAGCTAAGAGTCTTGAAGGAAAAGTCCCCACAAATGATGAGTTCTCATCAAATTTCCTAGCATTGAGGACAATGCTTATCTGAAGAGGGGGGCATGCTATGCCCTTAATATGAGAGTACATTGGGTTATGAATATTCGTCTTGTGGCTATCTTAACTCCAAATTAAGTCATATCATCATTATCATATTATTATTTAGTTGATTAGGTCATCCTAGGACTTATATAGGGTTATCTAAGTCGGCCTAGGAGACATCCTAGGCATAAATAAGTATATATATGAGGTTGTGAGTCTTATTTCATCATCATATTGTGAATTGTGTTGTTCTCATTGGAGATATTTGGAGGCTTTCCCCCTTGAATGGGCTTGTTATTCTCATTTATTATCAAGTATTTTCAGCATATTTCATATCATCTTCTATTGTGCAAGTTATTTCATTACAAGTAGGTCCTTCCAATTTACTCCAAGTTGAAGTATTTGGGAAATTCTAATCCTTCTTTCCCTTTTTGTGTGCATTTAGAAATTCATAAACACCTATTTTTATTTTATCTTAGAGCTCAAATAGCTTGGTATTTGATTCATGATTTTTTAATCCCTATAGACATGAGCATTTATCTTGACATATGATACTTTTAGTAGATTGGCCTAGAAACCCTACTAAGTATGCCTAGATCTAACTTTCTTTTAGAGCAAATATTATTTAAAATTTTAAAAGATAAAAAATATTATTTTGTTAGCTACATTGTTGATAGACATTTTTCATTGTATTCTAGATTTGTGATATGTTCTAATGTGGTAATAGAGATACAAGTGTAGTCTAATGAAATTGCACTTGGAGTGACTCACTTACCAGTTTCTCTATAGCACTAGGGTAGTGCTCCTTTTATGGTTGTCAGAGTGTCATTGACCTCCCCTCCCTCCAATAGGAGTCAATTCCATATTTGAAGGTGTTGATGTGGTAGAAGTTGTACTACCTATGGGTGTGATGATTCTCATATTTCTTATCCCAGAGCCCATAGTCATATTGCTCATGTTTTGTCCCAATCCTACTACTAGCATTCACCTTCTCCTCAATTGTATCATTTTAGAGTATCTTCAAGTTAGCTAGATAATGGCAAATTCCCTTGACTGAATTTGGAAATTTCTCTTACCAAGGCTACTTAGCCTCTTGAGGAAGTGAAAACTAACAAGAATGATCCAAATGATACCCCTATTGATTGAGAGCCTGCTCCTAGTGGAGAGGAAAATGTGGATGTGTGGATACCAGATGACCGAGGCCTGTCTTCTACTACTAGTTATATAGCTTTTGGTACTTTGTAGCTTTGTTTCTCTCTTTAGATATGCATAATGCTCCATCTTGCCTAAAATTTTGGGTGTCACTATCTCCAACCGCCTTTTTTTGACATGGTATATTAAAAAATAATTAACTCTTAAAACCTAACTTCCTTTACAAAATGACAAACATCTTCAAAGTGTTTTATAAAGTAGAACAAATTTCCCTTGGCTATTTGAGCTTCTTTAGGATTCAACTAGTTTGGAACAAGTTATCAATAAAATGTATTTCCCATGGAAAAATTATTGCTAGTGGAGACCTATTTTCCCATGAATTGAATGATTATTTGTGTCTACATTGAACACTATGAAATTTGTGATATAATTTATCTAAGCTAAAAATCCTAGACATACCCTTCAACTATGAAAACACTAAACATATCTAATAGAATCAACCACAACATCATTATATAACCTCGTGTCTAAGGATTATCTATTCTAGTTGTTAAAGTCGTTAATTTGGTTGATCTAGTGGTTGTTTTATTTTTGCTGACAAGTGTGAGTGTTTTTCATTCGATATGTACTTTGTGTTCATAAACAATGCTTTCATCTCTGTTATTTGCAATCTTCATGACTACTTTTCATTTTATATAACCCTTTACTTTGATCAATAAAAAAATTGTATCTTACACTTTTTATTATTATACACCTAAGACTTCTTCGTTGTGAATGGTTAAAGTTATTAGTTTGGTTGTTCTAATGACTATTTTGTTTTTAATATAACCAAAACTATTTTTCATTAATTGTGTGTTCTTTATTGTTATGCATTGCTTCCATCTCTATGATTTGTAATATTCATGACTACTATAAAAAATATTCTAATATCTTACATTGCCCAGAATTTAAAAAAAAAAAAAAAACCACCATTTAAATGCATACGTAAATGCATCCAAGAAGCAAGGATAAGTGCTATCAAAATTTCATGGTAGGTATATTATACATTAAGTTATTCAAACTTCTTTAGTGAACACCTAAAGAAATAGGGCTTTTCATCATTTTGTAATGTGTTCTTTTTTCATACCCTAATGATGAGCCCACTCAACTCACGATGGTTTTAGTTTTGCCAATGACACTAATTGTGTTTGTTGTTAAATAAAAGTTCATTTAATTTCTATTTGTAATTTGACATAAATAATTAAGAATTAGAGTAAATTATATTTTTTTAATTCAAATTTATCTATTTTTTAAAAAATTGTTTCCCTCAGTTTTTCAATGAATTTTGACGGATAAATTAATCTGCTTGAGTTTGATGATTTTAATGATGATTTTAATGTTTCATGTTTTGTGCACTTAATTTATAATTTTAATGTTTCATATTATGTGCACTTTATTTATAAGGAAAGTATTGGAGAATGAAAGTGTTGGGGCATTTCTTTCATCTAACTATAGAGGTTAGAATGTTGGTTTCTTTTACCAAACAAACAATGATTTATAAGTGTATATATACACTCATTTCTCACGTGTACGTGGGTATAATTACAATTTCTATATATATTAGAAAATATATTTTTTAAATATAAATTAACAAAATAATTAATTTGATATTTTAAAATTGAAACAATTTATATATAGTTATATATATTGTAAACTTGATTCTCCAAGATCTCAATAATGTCTTTTGAATTCTTAGTAGTGAAGCTACACCTTGCGTTTGCGAGTTATTTGAGCTCCTTTAGTGAATGCAATATGAGGAAAGCTCTATTGTCTCCATGAGTACAGAGAGACAAACATGAGCACTACAACCTATATCACAAAGGCTAATTGTTTTACAATTGAAAGTATGTTCGTGGTCTAGTTTTTAATAGTTTTACGACTATTAGTTTTGATTAGATAAATTGTAATGTTGTTCATTTATAAAAGCATTCAAATGTGTTAATGAATAGTCTATAATCACACATAAAAAGAGATATAGTAACCAAGCAATACATATTTATTTATTTATTAAAAATATTATTTCACTCACAAAATTATCTATATATATTTATTGACCATCCAAATAACATTTTATACACTTTATTAATTCATAATAATTTTATAATTGAAATTTAAATAATTTTAAAATTCAATTAAAAAATAACTTTAAATATATCATAATTTCTTAATATATATAATTATTTGCAAATAGATTAACAATATACAAATATCAACAATAAAGATTTTCATTTTCTGCTAAATAATATATCTTTACCTACAAACGGGAGACGTCATTCCCAATATAAATTCTTAACAATTACACCTCAATAGGATTTGAAATTTTAATGACAAAAGTAACAACACAACAACTTAACCATTACACCATAACACTATTGACAATAATAACAAAATTATTATTTCAAAAAATATAAATACATTAATTTTTTATTAGATTTTTATCGTGAAAAAGCAAAACGAGACACCCTATCCTCTTCCATAGCAGTATAGTGCCTTAAAGAACAACTTCTTGCTAACACTGTAAATTCAAAGATTACAGAAAATGCATTATCAGAGAACACTTATCTTGAAAATGATGATACTTTTACATCTATGAACAGAATAATATCTTTGCAGGATTAAGCGTCTTGTGCCTTAAAACTATCTCTTCCTGAAACCCAGTTATGTGGAATCATATGTATCTAATGTCTCTAACATAAGTAGCTTGCCCCAGTGCTCTGTTTATCTAACCCCACTAGGTATACCAAAATTTGTGTGTCTTTTAGATAGCTTGAAGTTGTATCAAAGCACCCACCTAATCCAAACCTAACAAACTGGCCCCAAAACATAGCCAGTCTGGCTGACAAAACTGAAAACATTCTGCACGTAGGCCATGACTCTGACCTAAAACCTCCACCGTCCAAAGAGGGTCCACTTCATTCAACGTTAAAAGTTGCAGACTGCATTATTTGTGTTACGTGGCTGCATTTGTCATTACCAAACAAACAATGATGAGAAGCACCGACCATGTCCTCAGACAGATTTTTTCCGTAATAGTTTTGTCCTTTGCCAAATTAATCATTTATAATGGGCAAAGATTTAGTTCCACTTCCTCTATTCATGGTTGGTTTGGTCAGAGTGAGGAAGGGTGAAGCTTTTTATATTTTATTCTTTCTTTCTGTTATGCCTCTGTTACAGTAAGAGTCCTTTCATGTCAATCGAGCCCTTTGTAGAGTGGTGTTGGAGTCGTAGTAGGTAGAGCAGAGTTAATTTCATAGTTTTATGGCTGTTTTTAGAAATTCTTTTCAATCTCTTATACACGTAGGAAATCTAATCTTTAATGTCGAGTTATTTGTCGATTGGTAGTTTTGTATTTTAAGGTATAGTTATTTGGTTTTGAGTTTTAATAGTGTTAGTTTGTAGTCATTTAATAATGTTGTTAGTTTAGTAATTTACAATTTATGTTGGGTACTTAATAGTTGATTTTTACAAGAAAAGTAATTTTAAAATTTTAAAAATGAAGGTATTAGTTAATATTGAAAATTCATATAATATGTGTGTATGTTTCTTTTATATCATCTTGTAAATGCAAACTTTCATTAATTTGTGTATTTGATCTTGGATCCTACAATGGTATTAGAATGGATAAAAGAAAAATGGGAAAGTGGAGAAATTTATACTAGAAAATTGTTGAAGATTATGGAGAGAATTTTTTTATTTAAAAATATTTTCTGATACATGAAACCGTACAGGGTATGCCAAATTAAAATGTCAAGTTGAATATTTTTGAACATTATGATTTAATGTTGAAGGAAAATTAATTATTTGAAGAATTTAAATTTCATTGAAAAAAGTAGAAGAAGTTATAAGTTAAAGGGGAAAAAATCACATTTAAAGATAAAAGAAATAATTTGTTCCAAAATTATAGTATAAGAGGAAATTTATATAAATTTTGGTAAAGATAATTTATATTTTTTCATTCAAAATTTGATGCAAAAAAAAAAATTTAAATATAGAATAATAAATATAAGATAAGATTTGTGAAGTCTTATTTTAAAAAAATCAAATATGATAAAAAAATATTATAATTAAAATTAAAATAATTTATAAACAATAAAAAGAAAAAAGAAAAAAATACTAAATTCTTGCAGCTTTTAATTTCTTTCAAATGTCAAAAATCCATAACATCATTAAGTGTGATCGAAAAGTCAACTAAAAAATACATACAGTTGAATCCAAAGAAAAAAACTCATACCAACTAAAGCAAGTTTTTGCTACTTAATAATCAGAGTAGAGAGTTGAAATTAGAATGAACTATTAGTGTAAGTTGCATTGTACTATGTAGTTCAATGAAAAATTATTAATAATCAGAGTAGTGAGTTGAAATTAGAATGAACTGTTAGTGTAAGTTGCATTGTACTATGTAGTTCAATGAAAAATTATCTGTTACTCTGCCCCTTCATTAATCTTTATTTAATACATTTTGGTATGAAATGACTTGCACGGATGTCTAAGTTCTTCATTTTTCAATATGGTGGTAGCTTTTCTGTTCATATTTTATCTTTTTAACTCTTCACAATCAAACAAATTTAAACATATAAGGAGATGTACTGCTCAGGGAGGTGCAAAATAAGGATTATACAGAATTTATCTTGTGCACACCTCTGATTTAGGGAAAGGATCCAATATTTCAGCATGTTTTATTAATAGTGAGAGGCTTTTTATTAGTTGTGATTTTATGATTGTTGGTATTATTATTATCCTTAATAATTGAATGAAATGTGTTAATAATAAAATAAAAACAGATCATATGATGTTATATGGACGTACCAATTAAATATTAGTTAATACATAATGATCTAAATTTTTTTTTGGGTTTTTTATATCTCAACAAAAAGTGTGTTCATGTGACATCATATTTAATGATATGGATCTGAAACTTAAGCAAGGGACTTGTCAAATCAACTGATATATAAATCTCTGCCTCCCATAAGTGAATATCAAAAATTCTTAAAAAAGAGAAATTTACCTACAACAAAAACCTTGATAAATTTGAACACAAAATTGAAGCTTATGTTTTGTGTAGAAATAATGAAAGGGAGCAATGATAGAAATAATTAAGAAATAAAGATGTGAACTGAACTGTCCTGAAAAGAATGCATTTATTAAAAAGAAGTTTAATTATTCAAACAACTTTTTTGAATCCAAAAAATTACATAATAATGAATTATCAATTAAATAAAATTAACTCCAACTGACATTAAGAAATAATAGTTGCAGGTTTCATTCTTTTCGATTTACCTCTTCTAAAAGATAATTCATATGTAAAACTTCACAGGTCCTACCAGATAACCACCTTAAAAGAATACATGGCTAGAATTCAAAGAAGCAACGAAAAACAAATAAACAACATATCTTATAACTGGCACTGCAAATCAATAGTAAAATTTTCGAACCTATGAAAAACACTAGAAAGTGGGGACCAGTTATACAAAATATAATCAGAGTGGCTTTTTGATTCCCTGATTCATAGCTGGAAACGTACTGGAGAGAAAGTTTTCACCTAAATTTATTTGTCGGATTACACTGCAACTTTGTCAGGCCGCATCTAAATTATTAGAGATACGTCAACACCAAAAGAGAAGAATTTTTACAGAGTTTGAATGCAGATGCTAAAAATATTTAACATGATCTAGTCTGTATGTTTCAAATTTATTCTGAAATGCGTCAAAGAATCGATCTTTGAATGAAGCGAAAGGTTTATGAAAGATCTAGACTAACAGTGACCTAATACAAAAAGCCAACAGAAGGGGCCACGTGGCCCAGACCCATAAGAAACCCTACCGTACATTAATCTGCCCGAACATACAAAACCCAGTTCGCAGGAGTCATGGGTTCAAATGTGTGCCCACGCGCTGCAACCCTCGCCACTTCGCCTCCTGCTGAAAGTACAAAGAGAAGGAAGAGGTAGCAGGCCGTAAGAAAGCACAGGGAAGAAAGGGTCGCTAGGGGCCGAACGACAAGCATGTCACATCCCCATGACAGGTTCATTTGATGAGATCTTTAATAAATAAAAATTGAATTTAAAACAAAAGAAGTCACCAAGGTCATGACCTAGTTGAGAAACGACACATCTAGATGGGTTATGGATGCCCATCAAAGCATAATAAAAGGTACAAGAAGAGTTGCCTTGTTAAAAGGAATAGATATGCATTGAAATCACTAAGGAGTGAGGTAAGGTAAGGTAAGGTTTCTTTATAGTTCATGATATCAAACGATATGTTTTTGGGTCTACAGATGGCTTAAAGTATATGGGACTACCTCGTAGTCCCAATATGTAGGAGGCACCTAACTCGTGCTCCACAATACGAGGTGTACATACCCTACCCCTACAGGATTTGAATTTGTGACCCCTCTTTCAAGAGTACAAGTTCTCCACCACTAGGCCAACTCAAAGAAGAGGAAATCAGCGGTCCATATGGCATTCTTGTGCATAGCCACGTCAGTGGATCAACTTTCTCGGATCGACACTCAGATGATGTGGTCTCACCATGTTCCCTCCAACTGCATCAGTATGTTCGCGTTCATTGCGATGGAAGCAACAATAGTTTGATGGGAGCTCGAATAGTTTCTTCTTTGTATGACAGGTATGAGGAATCATGCCCAAGAAAATAAAAATAAAACTAAAATAACACACTTAGAGAGTTGTATGGACAGGGTGCTCTATTTTACATGTGTGATACTAAATGTAGAATGATTGTTTATTGAAATTCTGCCTAGGCATGAAAGATATGTCCCATTACTTGATAGTTTTGGGTATCTTTATTTCCTTGGTAACATAGTTTGGCAAGCCACAAGAAAGTATATATGTTCTTTCAAGAAGTCATAGTTTCTTTCCTAAGGACTTATGTGTCAATATAATAAGTAATATACATGTATGTTAAAAAATTGATTTATTGGTACTATTTAAAATGAATAATGCTGATGAAAATCATATGTTTAACCTCAATCGATCCATTTGGATTTGGGAAGGAGGAATTATCTTATTGAATATGTTCAAATGCATGATATGAGTCACTATTAAGCCAACAATTTGTTCTTATATTGGGTATAAATTATATCAATATATTTGGTAGGGCTATGGTCTACATTTAACTATAGAATTTAGGTTCCACAATTACTCAAATGTTACATATTGTGCACATAATCATAAAAGTATCTCCCTTCTCACTTTGGCCTCATGTACGATCCTTGACATGATCTATAATAAAAGGGTAAGGTCCATACTGAATCAATAGACCTTATTAAATTAGATAGTAAGCTAAATGCTATGCATGTGAGAAACATTAGATATCCTTGTCATAAGAAGAACATGAGTAAATAATCTTGTCTTATGTATGAATATAGGTAAGTTCGTTGTCACGATTTGACAACATACAAATTGTTTAAATTCTAGAAGACAAAATATATTTAATCCCCTATCATGAAATCTTAATCTATTTCTAACAACATAAGGTAGCAATTGACATTATGCCATGCCCTCGATTTATAAGCACAACATTGTTCTAAGACAGAATAAGATTATATACCATCAATAGAATGATGTATTTACTTTTAATACAAATAATATGAGGCTTGGCTTATGTTTGTATAATATTGTAATTAATGGTGACTTCATTTAATGGTGTACTACAACCACAGTTTACTAAACACATTTTTAATGTTGAAACACGATACTTTGATATTTCATTGATACCATGGCAAATGCTTTATATGACTACATGATGTCTATTGACCTTTTAAATATGAGAACTTTAATATTAGACTTATCATGTAAACAAAGGAAGGATATTATAATTGTCTTAAACCATAATATGCTTGCATATCAAACATAAGATCATTGTCGTTTGATGTGAAGATGTCATTGTGATTGAGTTAAGAAATAAACTACTTGTAATCATACTATCTAACATCTTTTGATATCTTATTGCTTACCAATGAGGTTATATTTAGTTATAATTGACATGAGTGAATATTTCATAACCTCCAAAGAGGGCTCCACTTCTTTCAACGTTAAAAGCTGCAGACTGCCCTTAGCAAAGATTTAGTTCCCTTTTTTCACCTCTTTTCATATAAGTTGTTTTGGTCCAAGTGAGAAAGGGTGAACCTTTTTTATATTTTATTCTTTCTTTCTGTTATGCCTCTGTTACAGTAGTCCGTTCATGTCAATCGAGCCCTTTGTAGAGTGGTGTTGGAGTCGCAGCAGAGCAGAGCTTAATTTCATGGTTTTATGGCTGTTTTTAGAAATTACTTTCCATCTCTTACAATCTAATCTTTAATGTCGAGTCATTTGTCTAATAGTAGTTTTGTATTGTAAGTTATAATTATTTGATTTTGAGTTTTAATAGTGTTAGTTTGTAGTTATTTGATAATGTTGTTAGTTTAGTAATTTACAATTTATATGTTAGTTTATGTTAGTTTAGTAATTTACAATTTATATTGGGTGTTTAATAGTTGATTTTCACAAGAAAAGTAATTTAAAAAAAATTAAAAATGAAAGTATTAATTAATATTTTAATTAATATCGGAAACTCATATAATATGTATGTATGTTTCTTTTATATATTTTTTAATGTAAAATTTTCATATTTTTGAATCCTACAATGATATTAGAGTGGATAAAAGAAAAAGGTAATAATGAAGAAATTTGTACTAGAAATTGTTGAAGATTATTGTAAAGAATTTGTTTGTTTAAAAATATTTTCTGGTACATGAAACTATGAAAGGTATACCAAATTAAAATGTCAGATTAAAAAAAATAATAATTATAATTTAAATTATGATATTGCTATCAGGATTCAACCGTGTAGATTCGAGTCAAACTCATTGACCCATGATAGCAATATCATAATTTCACACGCTATGGAAAAATACCTCCTACTTATAATTTAAATGTCGAAAATAAATTAATTATTAGTAGAATTTTAATTTTATTGAGAAAGGTGGAAGAAGTTAAAATTTGAAGGAAAAAAAATCACATTTAAAGATAAAAGAAACTATTTGTTTCAATTTGTATGAATTTTGGTAAAGATAATTTATATTTTTCTTTCAAATATCATTTGAAAGTCAAAATTTGATGTAAAGGATAATATTTAAGTATAAAACAATGAGTATACCATAAGTTTTGTGAAGTATTATTTTTAAAAATACATGTTAATGAAAATAAAAAATATAACTTATGATTAAAATAATTTATAAGTAATTTCTTTCAAATATCAAAAAATTTCACATCAATTATTTTTATTTTTAAAAAACTGACTGAAAGCTTAGGCTATATTTTCTTTATCAAGCAATTTTTTTGCTACCTAATAATCAAGGTACAAAGTTGAAATTAGAATGTGCTATTTTTTTTTTTTTTTTATTTTTTGCATTGAATCAAAGCAAATAAAATACAATAAGAATAAGGCACCCGAAAGATTTCCAAGAGTGAAAAATTACATAGCAATCCAACAGATAAAACTCATATAATTGACAACCATAAGCTCAAGGAATGGTTGAATACATTAACATTGAACCGCAACCATACATTTGACTTCTGAACATTCAACTCTAAATTTTAACATACATTGTAGCTACAAAGAACATAGAGAGTCTTTTTCATGAAGTTGAAGCATTTGATACTTTATCTCATCCAAGTGGTTGTTGATTTTCACCTTTTCTTTGGGCACCCCCTATAATTGAGAATGCAACACAACAATTTAAAAGATAACATCAAAATAAAACTCTAGCATTTTCGCTTCCTGGTGCACATTATGCTTTGCAAAATCTGCCAAACATTGAATTTTTCATATATTTAGTAAAATAACATGTCTTTTAGAATCAGCCACAACATTATTTTGCAAGCCAAAACCCAAGAAGGCTTCGTTACAACTTAATTTATGCTTAAAAATAGCAAGAATAAATTTAAAGATAACATTCCATTTCCTTTTTTTCCATGCACAATCCCAAAAAAATTGTTTCAGACTTTTATTGTATTAACAAAAGGGGAATTTAATTGGTTGCACTATCATGTATCTTAACTTGTCACCAACAGGTAATTTGAAGTGTAAAACTTTCCATGCCAAGATTTGAGCATTAGCCTTAGCTTTTGGCCTCCAAATCTTAGCACTCAATCTTCTCCAAGTCTTTTCTTTGAAATTACATTTTCATTTATGATTTAGTCTTGGAGTTAAGGTCAACGAAGGAAGAGGACTAAGATGTATCTTTTTTAAAAGAAAACAACAAAATTGAACTTTAGTTAAAAATAGCAAGAAGAAATTTAAAGATAACATTCCATTTTCTTTTTGTCCATACACGGTCCCAAAAAATGTGTTTCAGACTTTCATTATATTGACAAAAGGGGCATTTAATCAACTGCACCATCATGCATCTTAACTTGTCACCAACAACTAATTTGAAGTGTAAAACTTTCTAGGCCAAGATATGAGCATTAGCCTCAACTTTTGACCTCCAAATATGAGCACTCAATCTTCTCCAAGGCTTTTCTTTGTAAGTTTCATTGTACTACTGTGGACATGGAAAAAGTAACCATTCTACTTTTTCATGTTGAAGCCCTCCTAGTGGAATTTGGCTTGATTTTTCCTAGATTTAATGTTGTAATGTGGTCAACACATTCACATTAGGTCTTGGACCCTTATGAATCATTAATACTTCTAGGATGTCTTGCAAAGGTCTTGTGAAGTGTTGTAACAAACTTTCACACTTTTCTAAGACCCTTTCATCATAATTCATCTAAATATTCCCTTTTTAGCACTTACCAAGTCTTATTTCCAAGTGTTGTAAAGTGTTCTAACCCACTTTCACGCTCTTCTAGACTTGTCATCACTAATTCAACCCTTTCTCATGTTTAAATGACCCCTTAATACACTTTCCATCCTTTTTAAAGTGTGTTTTTGAGGTTATTCTCGTTGGACAACATTTAATGCCCTTTAATTCTCAACACCCGCTTAATTTTCTTAAGTGGGACTAAGTCACCAATAGGGGAAACTTAGTCCTTTTTGGCACAAAACTCAAAATAATTTCAAATTTCTGGCGGGATTTTGTCCTCTAACCCTTGAGGTCGGCCTATGATGTGTTATTTTCAGGAAATTTTAGTAAAATCATGTATAAATAAGGGTTTTTCTCCTTATTTTACATCTCCTCCTATCTTCTACAATCTCCTAATTTCTTGCACTCCTTAAGAATTCAATCTTGCAAGCATTCAAACAATCAAGCATAATCAAGTCATCCATTGGAGCACTACATTGCATATCTTCAAATTTCTACATCAAGGGTTTGGTAAGCTTATGACATTGCATGTTGTTTATTTATCATTCTCTTTCCATTTCATTTCATTTCATAGGGTTTGATTACCAAAGTGGGGTTTGACCAAGGCAAACCCCTATACTCTAACCCTTAACCAATTTTCCCTCTTTGCGTGTGTGTTTATAGAATTTTTATGCAGGTTTGTCAATGAAATAAGTGTTGAAAAGTGGTCAAGAAGTCTTCAAAGTCACTCAAGTCAACATAACCCTAATTCAAGCTTGGAGACACTTTTTATCCCATTTTTTGCAGAATCAAGTGCAGACGCCTATCAAAAAAGAAAGTGTAGACCTGAAGCTACAAGATTTTGTCCTAAAATTCCTGAAGTCTGCAGGTGGACTAAGTCACCAGTACTAGAAGATTAGTCCTGCTTTCAGGCCTAAAAAGTGGTTTATGCATTTTTGGATACCCATTTGGCAAATTCCTGTTTCGACAAACTTTCCTAAAACTAGGACTAAGTCACCCAACCTGGCGTAAGTGTCCCAATCAAAAATTTTAGTCAATTTTTTAGGATTCTAGAATCTCTCCTCATCAAGTTTTAGATTCCAAGTGCACCTCTCCAATTCTATTTAAGTTATTTCATCATTTACTTGCATTTTTAGGAATTTTTGCGTATCATAGTATGTTTTCAAACAAGTTGCATTTCTTGGGTTTAAAGCATCATTAAATCATTTTCATTTTAGAGATCAATGCATTAGTACATCATAATTAGGCATAATACATATCATTTACATTAACTTTGAGTGTAGACATTTGCATTTTGGACCCCCATTCTTTCTTCATTTAGGTGAAAAACCCTAGAAGGAGCTAAAGCAGTGTGGGCAATCCAAAATCATTGTCCACAACTACGTTTGCAACTCAATGAAAAATTATTTGTTACTCTGTCTCTTCATTAATCTCTATTGAATACATTTTGATATGAAATGACTTGCACATATGACTGAGTTCTTCATTTTTCAATATGGAGTTAGCCTTTCATGTTCATTTTTATATTTTTTGTATTAGTAATAGGTAGATAAACATTTACATTCAGTTTCTAAGAGCTACCTACCTATCAAGATACAAAATAGTCAAAATCCAACAAGGTTTTTAACTTTTACATAGGTGTTCAACTAGCCAAATGAAGATCAAAATTTATAACTTTTACATTAACGAGTATAATATATATACTATAATATATCAGTGGTAATAACAACTATCTGCATCATGATTGGGGCTGCTAATTAGCAACATTACTATTGGCTTCATCATCTTCCCTGTTAGCACCATTGTTGTCAGCAATCTCTTCTCTATCTGGACTGATTACAGAGAACACATCACTCTCTTGTTGGGCATGCTGGCAAGGTCCTATGTGCCTCACTTGCCTAAATTTTTCTACTCCACTTAAAGGCTCTCTGGAATTCGCTGAAAGCCCTCAGAAAGATATATGTCTCTCTATTGTTGAACCTGCATGCATGGCCACACCTTACTTCGTCCTTGTTGATACTAGCCAATCCCTCCCTACAAAGGCTCATGAACTTGGGCAAGGAGATTTTAATATGGAGATATACCTACAAAGAAACAAATAGGAAAGTGAGTCTCTTTGATGATTCAGTAAGCTCCCTATTGAAACCCTTAAATTTATCATCATTTCTTGCTTTTCAAATGTGCCACAAAATTTCAATAGACAAACAATTCCAAAACATAACATGATCCTTACTAATTTTTTTATCACACATCAATATATTGTCCCGATTCACTCTATCATTATTCCATATCTTCACATTAGAGAAAAATAGATTTCATATTTCTCTAGCATAGAAACAATCAAATAGGATGTGCACAATTGATTTTGGTGTGCAACAGATGATGTAGATTTCAATATCATTCATGTTAGACTTAAAATGAATTCTTTGGAGCAAAACAAGCTATTTAAAACATGCCTTTCAGGTTCTGTGAAGTAATGCCAAACATTATGAACAACTTTTTGCCACTCTTCATCATTTAATGCAATACCCTAATAGAGATTCAAACGATCAAAAACAACAATAGAACAAATCAAGTCTTTGTAAAAAAATTTAGCTTTGATGTCAACAAGAGCCCCCCAATCCTTCCAACCAATGTCATTGGACAAGTCTTTTCCCCTTTCCAGTTTTGAAGGAAAATGAACTTCCTTGAATGCCTCCAATAGGATTGAGTATGTCCTTTCATTGGAAGTGGGGAGATCAAATTCACCTTTCAAAGCATCCCAACTTTTAATGCAACCACCATCAAGGATATCCTTGAAAACCTTCATCCATTTTTTATTCCATTTTTTGTAGAGCAACCCTGCAATAGGGCTAATGGTTTGCCATTATGATGTAGATTCCACCAAATAGAGCTAAAATTTTGGAAAGAGGAGTTATCAAGGGAGATGCAAGCATATTTGAACTAAGCATTGTGCTTGGTTACCTCCCAAGATTTCCAAAAACTTTTAAAGACCAAGGACCCAATAGGGTTCATGGGGTGCTTGTTAATAAGAATGTCACTCATGGGCAATAATTTCCAAAACTTAGCCTGCTGAGGAATAGTGTCTTGGATATTATTCCTCACTAAAAATTTCCAGGACTCATTGCCATCTAATGCTTTCACAATCCATTTTGATGCTAGAATGCAACCCCCTGTAGTTTTAGGTCATTTAGACCAAGGCTTCCATGTAACTTATCTATACAACACCACTCCCACTTAGCCACATGTTTCTTTTTCCCCCCTTTACCATATAACTAGAGAAAGGCTCTTTTTTTTTTAATTTCATTAATCTGATAACTATAGAAAAACCACACAAAAGCAAAATAGATACTATAAGAGGACAACACCTTTTGACATACCTGTAGCCTTCATACCAATGAAAGGTACTACCTATTCCAATTTTCTAGATTCTTATAAATTTTGGAACTAATTTAGTTCCACATTTCCTTAAGATTAAGGCTTATGGCGAAAGGTATTCCTAAATATATTTCTAGAATATTGGGGTCACCCCATTGAAATCCATGCTCTTTTATCCAATTTGTAGGAGACTCTTCCCATCCCAAAATGATAGATTTAGCAATAGAAACTCTCACACCAAAGGCTTGGCAGAATAGCTCGAGTTTCCCCATCAATGAATCCAAGTGTCTTTTTTCCAGTTCCACGAATAGGGAAGTATCATTGATAAACTGGACATTAATCAACTCATTTTTATCAAGGAGCATGATGCCTTTAACTCTCGGTGAGGCCAATGGTGGAGCTAAAAGGGGGCCATGTTGAGACTATGTGCTCTCCAAAAAGTACAGTGGTGGAGCCGAAGGGTGCTACTCAGTCGCCTTTTTTGGATATAGAACTGGTGATGGACAACAATGCTATGGTTGTGGCGGATTCTATATGTAAAGATGAGGACTTTACCTAGGTGCATGGATGGAAGAATAAATCCTCCTCTACACCTCCCCTTTAGCCTCACAAAGGTGTCACAATGAGAAGGAAGAAAGAAAATTGTGGGTTTGAATCAAAGGGGCAAGGTAGACCTTCCTTGCTAAAGAGCAGAAAAAGGGAATGTAAGAGGGATATTGTGGTAGGGGTCCAAAAGACCCTATTTGATTTATGCTCAAAGAGCACCTCGTATTTTTCCAAATGAAAGTCATTTCATGGAATATTAGGGGGATGAATAACCTGCATAAGCAGGACCTCCTAAAGAATCTTGTCCGTGATCATAAACAAAACATTTTGTTGATCCAAGGGTGATCCCACAATAGTGGTTTACACTTTTTGGCCTAACTGGACACTGATATATTTTTTTTTAACACAATCTCCACATTCAGGCACCTATAGCGATTAAACCGTAAGGAATTTGAAGATGATGTAAACTAGAGTCTTGTCACATTTTGTCTGTAGATTCTAAAAATATTTTTTTCAATTTTTTTGGAATCAGATTGCACTTCTTTTTCCATCTCCCACAAAAATTGGGTTTTTTCAAAAACAGCATTTTTAAAAAGTGACGCACACCGTATAACGCATAACTTTTTTTCCATGATAGATAAAATTCCAATTCTTTCAAATTTAGATTTCTAACTCCGATATCTAGTGCTTCCACTTGGTTAGATAGTTTTTTATTGAATATTTTTTCTTTAATCAAGTTTCAAAGTCAATCAAATGACAATTCAGACCTAAGCGCCGTATACGCATAACTTTCACTGTATGTATCAAATTCTTCTCTTTTTTTTTTTGGATCAAGGACTTCAATATCTGGTGCACTCATATTTTTTTTATTTTTATTTTTATAGTCTTCTATTTTTCCACTTGTGCAGAACAAAAAATTTTGTTTTTGATGAAAAACCTATATTTAATAAAACTTAAAAAACAGATAGATAATAAAACCAAAACATACTAAAATTATATTCATTGGATAGCTCGTTCTAAAGGCTACTTGATTCCAATTTTGGTTTCTAAATATTCCCCCATTTTCATCCCCAACCGGAGCTTGAAAGCATAAAATTTTAGGTTTTTTGTGTACAAATTAAAAAATTAGGGAAAAAGGGGGTTCGCTAGAACCAGTCAAGCGAACCCCCAAGTTCTAAGCGAATTCATTCGTACCATGGTTCATTGAACCCCCTGTATATGCATTCCTTTATTTTTGGGCGAGAAATGTGGGCCCAATAGTTAATGGGTTCGCTCGAACCCTAGTTCGGTCGAACCCCTTTATGGTTCGGTCGAACATGTAGGTTCATGCGAACCCCTAAAACCAATTTTTTTGCCATGGGGTCATTTTTTCTCAAATTTCCTTCCTCTTCAAAAGTGTAAACCACTTATGTGGCTTCACCCCCAAGAAATGAAGATGCAGATTGATAAGTTGGAGGCTTTGAAGAGTTTATTTTTTGAATATTGTGGTTTCCACGGGGTGAGTATTGATGGAGCTTCAGGGGGTGTGGCGACCTTCTGGAATGCTAAGCTATTGAAAGGCATTGTAGTTGTTGTTGGTTTCAATCATGTTGAGACTAAGTTTACTTACCTCAAGGATTCTTATTCTTGGGTTATTTCTAATGTGTATGCTCCTAATTTGAAGAGAAATAGGAAGAAGCTCTGCGATGATCTTAGTAGCCTTAGGTTGAACTTTTTGGACCTTCCCTGGCTGGTTATGGGAGATTTAAACACTCCTCTGTATGTTGATGAGAAAGTGGGTGGCTCTCAAGCCAACCCAAAGAGTAGGTTTGATCTTAGAATGTTTATTGATGATAATGCCCTGCTAGATGTTAAGATTTTTGGAGATAGTTTTACATGGTCAAATAGATGTGTTGGTGTGGATAATATTCAAGTTAGACTAGATGAGGCTCTGACTTTTGCATCCTGGTTTGTTGAATTTGCTTGTTCCCTTTCCTCTCTTACGCGTTGTGGGTTGGATCATTTCCCTCTCTCTTTTGTGGCGGAGAGGGTTGGGAGTAAGAAAATATTTCTCTTTAGATTTCAAGCCATGTGGCTTAGAGACCCTCACTTTATGGATTGTATTAGTAGATGGTGGAAAATTAATGTTGATGGTAGTGCAATGTTCATAGTGGCTAAAAAATTGAATTGTGTTAAGAAGAACCTTAGAAAGTGGAACAAAGAATCATTTGGCCACATTTTTTATTCTAAAAGCCTCATTCTTAGCAAGCTAGATGAGGTCCAACATGTTAATCAGTTGAAGGGCTTGTCAAAGGATATTCAACTTCAAGAAGATGGTATTCTTTCCCAACTTCATGATATCATAACCAAGGAGGAAGATTTCTAGAGACAAAGATCCAGGGTAGTTTGGCTTAAATTCGAGGATCGTAACTCTAATTTCTTTCATCTCACCACTTTGAGACATAGAGCTTCTAATAGAATTTCTTCTATCAGTATGGATGGGTCATTGTTGGAAGCTGGGGAGGATATTAGGAGAGTGACTGCTAGATTTTTTGAAGGTTTTCTAATAGATAATCTAGTTTGGGATCAAGGTTGTGTGGAAGCTAACCTGGAGGCTATCCCTAGTTTGGTCTCGGAAGTTGTGAACAAGGAGCTGACAGCTATTCCCTCTGCCTTAGAAATTAAAGATGTAGTGTTTTCATTTAAAGGTAATAAGGCCCCTGGCCCTGATGGTTTTTCTTTTTTATTCTTTCAGTTGTGCTAGGAGATTGTTGCTGAGGATGCGATAAATGCTACTAAGGAGTTTTTCAGTTCCAGAAGTTTGTTGAAGGAACTAAATGCCACTTTCATTGTTCTGATTCCTAAATCAGATAATGCTAAGACCTTTGGTGAATTTCGTCCTATTAGCCTTTGTAACTCTGTTTATAAATTTTTTTCAAAAGTTTTGGCTACTAGATTGCAGAAATGCTTGTCATTTCTTATTTCAAACCAGCAAAGTGGCTTTGTCAAGGGTAGGCACATCTTTTATTCTATTATTACGGTTCATGAATTGGCCCATTCCATTAATGTTTCTAAGAGACTAGGTTTCTTTTTGAAGCTGGATATTCTTAAAGCTTATGATAGAGTCAGTTGGAGGTTCCTTCTGAGCATGTTGGATCATTTTGGATTTTGTAAGAAGTTCATTCAATTGATTAAGTAACTTATTTCTTCTCCTTCGTTTGCTATCCAGGTGACCGGTACTCCCTCACCTTTCTTCCATATCTCACATGGCTTGAGGCAGGGTGACCCTATCTCACTGCTTCTTTTCATCCTGATGGCAGAGGCTTGAGGTCGTAACATCCAAAAGACTCTTCAGGTTGGGGTTTTGCAGGGCCTTGCACCATCTTCTAGGTGTAATCCGATTACTCACCAACAATTCGTGCATGACACCATTTTGATGAGGGATTCTTTTGTTAAGGAAGCTAGGGTTGTTAAGAGGCTATTGGAAAACTATGAAAAGGCTTCTGGTTAGAAGATCAACCATCCTAAATGTCAAAATTTTTTCCTTAATACTTTGGATGATTTGCAGCTCAAGGTGGCCATAATTCTGTCTTGTAATAGGGGTGATCTACCATCCTCATATTTGGAGCTTCCTTTGTGCATTTCTAGGATTCTTGACTCATTTTGGCTAGGTATGTTGGATAAATTCAACAAGAAGCTAGTAGGGTGGAAATGTGCTCTCCTCAGTTAGGCTGGTAAAATTCAACTTATATCAGCCACTCTTCAAAATTTACCCATGTATGCCATGAGTTTATTCAGGTTGCTAGTTAAATTTGAAGACAAAATGGAGAAGATCATGAGAAGATTCCTTTGGTCAAGGGTGGAGTCCAAAGCCAAGATTCCCCTTCTAGCCTGGGATCTTGTCTATAGACTGAAAAAATGGGGTGGCCTGGGGATTAGAAATCTTAAATCTTTCAATAAGGCCCTTTTGGCTAAAAATATCTGGAGGCTCCTAAATGGGGTTGTTGGGTGGGCTCCTCTAGTGAGTAACAAGTACCTGTTTGTTCTGGATAGGCCTTGGGATTTTCTTTATGCAGAGGAGATCCCATCTGGTTCGTGCTTCTAGAGGAATATTTTTTCTCTGTAGAGATGTGATTGCTAAAGGTGTTAAGTGGTTGTTGGGCGATGGGACCAGTATTCTCTTTTGGGATGACATTTGGTGTGGGGATTTCCCTCTTATATCTCTCCCTTGGGCCCCTCCTATTTCCCCCTGTGTAAAAAAATGTTTGGTGTCAAGGTGGTGGATTACTTTGAGGATGGGGATTGGAAGAATTTTGATGATTGGGACCTGTCTTTGAAGATTCTTAAGGATTTCCTATGTAAGGTTCAGATCCCAATGTTTCTTAGGCTGGACATAGTGGTTTGGACCCCGTGTGTAAGTGGTAATTTTTCTATGGCCTCTGCTTTTTTGAATTCCCTAGTTACTCTAGAGTCTTTTCTGTTCGGGGAGAGGCTATGGAATAAACAAGTTATTCCTAAGGTGAATGTCTTGTACTAGCTGATTATGCATGGTAAAATTCTTACGATTGACAATATCTGCAAGAGGGGGTTTATCATTCCTAATAGGTGTGTTCTATGTGAAGCTAATGAGGAGAATTTTTTTCATATCCTTATTAGGTGTGATTACTTGTTAGCCATGTGGAGTAAGTTCCTTAGATGCTGGGACTTGGGATGGGTTTTTCCTAACTCCTTGGCTAATTTTTTATGTTCAGTGGAAGTGCCCTTCTTACTCTCCTGTGTTGCATGTGCTTTGGGATCTTATGGCCCCACATATTTCCTGGGGGCTATAGAAAGAAAGAAATAATAGGATCTTTCAGGAATCCAAGCTAAAGGTTGAGAGTCTTTTCATCAAATTCCGTAAGGATATTCTAGAAAATTTTACTCTTATTAAATCTGACTCTATTCGATGTGATCCAGCTATGTACCTTGTTGGATGTGATCTTAAGGTGATTTTAAATTGGAAAACTTCTTTGGTTCTTGTTATATCTCCCAAGGCTAGTTTTGTGGCTAGGAAGAACACTAGATGGCAGCCACCGTCAACTGGGTGGATTAAAATCAACTTTGATGGGGCAGCGAAGAGTAATCCTGGACCTGCTAGATGTGGGGGGCTGTTAAGAGATAATTTTGGCAGACTTCTTGGGAGTGCCGGTGGCACTCCCATTGGGTACTCAGAATAATCATCGTGTGGAGGCGGAGGCTGTGTCCATGAGTGTTAGATATGCTATTAGCAAGGGGTTTTCCAAAGTTTGGGTGGAAGGTGGTTCTATGAATATAATAAACTATTTGCATGGTACTCATCCCCTAAGCTAGAACATGGATCAACTAATAAAGGATATGGTAATGATGTTACAATCTTGTGATGAGACTCGCATCTCTCACATTTATCAGGAAGGAAACTCTCTTGCCAATTTTTTTTCCAATTTGGTTGTCAGCCTTAGTGAATTTTGCTTGTGGGAGGAAGGGTCGATCATTACCAAGGATGCTAGAAACATTTTAAGAAATGATGGAGTCAGATAAGTTGTTGTGGCTTTTATGGCCTTGTACTTATTCCCATTTTGCACACTTTCTAGGTGTTTTATGGGTTGTGTGCTTTTGTCTGGACAAATTTCATTAGGGTTTTGTGTGTTTTGTCTAGGCTACCATGGGTGGTGATAGAAGTAGAGTTGAGCCACATTCATACAGTGATATTTGGAGGAAAAAGAATTTATGGAACATTCTTTGTCATGGAAATTTTACTCCTTTTCTAGAGAGATTACACAGTCATGACCCTAATGCCTCGGCCAAGTTTTTCTTGCTTTGGCATAACTGCAAGCTGGTGTTGAAAGGATGGAGGTGGAGGTAAATGAAGACCTTATTGACACCATTATTGGCATCCTGACTGTGGGAAGGAAATTTTTTAAAGATAAAAAGAGTAATGAAGAAGCGATGACCCAATTTTTTAAGGATGATGAGTGGAAGAATTTGGTCAAGTTGGAGAACTGGGGCTATGATAGAACCTCCCTCAAGAAAATCTAGGCTAGGGTTGTGGAGGTGATGATGCGTTGCATGACGCTAGAAGGGAGATTTAAGGCTTTGCTTGGTCACCACTTCACTCTCTTGAATCTCTTCAGGCATGGTTTATTTATTTATTTTCCCTTTTTCCTTTTGTCTTCTTTGGAATCTTCAGTGTATGCTCACCTAAAGAATAGGAGTTCCCCTATCCTCCATGAAGGGCTTATTCTGCTTATTATGGAGCATGTCCAATCTCTAACCTCGGTTCAGGCCATCAAAGGAAAGGAAGAGGTTTTCGATGCTTTCTTAGGGTCGTCGGATTTAGAATCCTCATTGGAGGAGGAGGAGGAATGGGATGATGAGGAAGTTTCTTTCCCTACAACTATGCCTTCGACTTCCAAGAAAAGGAAGGTGGTGGGTTCTAAGAGTAATAGGGCACCTAAGAGGCTAGCCTCTTCTGGGAGTGATGACACATAGGTTGGGTCAGATGGGTCCTCTCCCAAGGCTATAGAATTGGTTGTTGGTAAAGGTTTTGTTGGTGGGGCTCTTGAGGTTGGGGCCTAGGTCAATATTGTGTCAGTTGAGAAACCGAGAAGACTATTGAAGAGATTGACCAATTTGAAGAAGAAGGCTTATATTGTTACGACCACATACCCTAAGGAGATTGAGGAAGGTAAGGTTCCTATGAATAAAATGGTGATGGTGGAGGATTCTCTAGTTCATGACATGTCGAAGGTGTCCCTTGTGAAGGAGTTTGAGGATCTGAATGTGGAGGAAGAAAAGAAATATGTTAATCCACCCTTGAAGATTGATCCTCTGTCAGAAGATTTTTCGTACCTGGACAAGGATGATACTTCTATGTTTGGCTTGTTGGATATAGTGAGGGCTAGGGCTACGAGCACCTTCAAACTGGCCAAATAGACTCTATAAGAATTTAATAAAATTAATATTAAGATAAAAGGCTTAAAGGTGAATATGGAGAATACTCAGAAGGCCTCTGTGTCTAAAATCCTCATTGATAGATTGGTGGAACTGGAAGGTTCGTTTAATGATTTCAAGGCTTTGTGCGAGAACATAATGAAGGCCCTTGAGGCCAAGGTTGTTGGTATTAATGGGGATATCAAAAAAATTTGCATGCTAGCCATACCTCGGTTAAGAACAGTGTTGAAGCCTTGGAAATTCTTTTTAAGAAAATTGGGCAACTCAGAGAAGACCAAGTTCTCTTCTTGTAGATCATGGAGAAATAACAAGGGCTTTACACATCATAAAGACACTAGGGCAGAGTTATCATGCACCGCTTCCCATTGTTTATAATTTTCATTATAACCACAAATTTATATAGCCATTTGGAAGAGCTTGGCTTATGCTCATTACCACTTGGGTCGTTCCCTTGGGGTGAGTACTTTTTCCCACCAAGGAAGACCCTCTAAAGGTGAACAATAGTGAGTAAGTACATCCGTAGTTTGATCAATCTTTGTTTGTATGAACAAAGAGAGAACATGTGCAATGTCTTTTCTCACACTAGCAATATTTGTTAAATTTAAAAAACCCAAATTTGAAATGTGGAGGCAATATTTTAGACAACCTAATGCCACTAAAATGCTTTTGATTCTGAAGATCACTATGAAGCACAAGAGAAATGCATGCACATTTGAATGACAAGAGTTTGTAAAGAAGATTGCAAAACCTAACAAACATGAATTATTTTTAGTCCTCAAAAGCAATAAATGAATTCTTTTTATAGCATCAAATTTGAGTGCACGGAAGTTGATTGTTCAATTTTAATCCAAAATTGAAATTCTAGTGAGTATCTAAGATTCAATTTTAACCAACTTGACAAAGCTTGAGTTGTGGGTTAATTTTAAGTCCAAATTGAATCTAGTTGGTCCTAGAAATTGAAATGCAGAAATTAAAGCCCAAATTGTCACAAAGAGCATTAAAAAATGCTTTTAAGACTTCAAACTCCGACCCTCCCCTACTTCCTACAAAAACGGTGCTGAAATGCAAATGTGATGCTCTGCAAAAGTCAAATGCGGCTCTGAAATACAGATGTGGCACTCTGCGACTAGAAATTAAGATAGAAAGAAGAGAAGATGAATGTGACGATGAATCAAAGGTGCCACGACAGAGGCGTGCATATGTGGCACGACATGGCGAATGTGGTGTTGTATGTCAAAAGCATGCTCTATGACATTGCATTTGCAAAAAGGTGGCATTGCATTTGCAGAAAGGCGGCACCGCGTTACTGTGTCTTCAAAAAAGGGAGAAATTAGGTAAAATTTGATATGTTAGATTGTTCAAGCCTCCTTCTAGCACCAAAATGTGAGCACAAAACCTACACAAGCTAACAATTGATCAACAAAACAATGTCAAACATGTTGGAAAAGTAAATCTAATGCTCCCTATGAGATTCTTTAACTAATTTAAGAGAAAACATGAAATAAACAAGAAACTAACATAATGAATCATGTAATCTACATTAAACTAGCAAAACCTTCATCCCATAAGGGGAGTGGTGATTTTTTGATGTGGAAAGAAGACCTTTCCCAATACCTTTAATAAGCTTTGAGGTTGAAGATGATCTAAGTATGGAAAATGGCTATAATCTATCTAAAATAGATGAAAATGATGGAATGTTATGAACTCAAACATGGCTATAGTGATAATGCATGAAGTTGTGGATCCATATTATGAAAGGGATGCCTCTATTTATAGAAGCCAAGGGTTGAATAATGAGAGGATTTGATGAATGTGGGATAAATTGAGAGCCAATGAGATTGTTCCAAGTGTCACAATTCTATTGGAGGAAGTTGGAGCACATTTTGGGAAATGTGCAAGTGGAGGAGGATGGAAGAGAAGTAAATGTTATTGATTGAGAATTTGAAATTGTTGTAAGAGGAATTGAATGAAATTTGAGAGGATGTAAGAGGATTTGAAAGGTTGTAAGAGAAGTAAATGTAGATGTGAAAGGTTTTTGAAAACCTTTGGAGGGAAATTGAATCAAAGGTGGTTGAGAGAAATATTCCTCAGAATATGCCTTTGTGAGGATAATTGAGGAATGAAATAATTAATTGAAATTATTTTTATGTGCAACCTAGTTAGTTGACCATGGGTTGATTTAACTCTTGAGGAGTTAAAAGTTGGAGGATTTGATAATGCTAATTAGAAAGTTGATTTGGGATTAATTAATCCAGAATTAATTAATTGGAGTGAATTAGGAGATGTGACATTTGATTTGATTGATTTTTAATCAAATGAGGGGATTAAGAGAGAATTTAATTAAATGATTTGATTTAATTAAATAAGATGAATAATTAGTTGGAAGAAGGATGAATTAATCAATTTAATTATTTGATTAATAGCTGAATTTGCTGATTTTAATTAAATAATGTTGATTATTCAATTAATTGATCAATTTGAGATGATTTAGGAAGAAATGGTATTAGTTGATCAGAATCAGATGTGTAGTATCAATCAAGAATTTTTTGGTGTCTTCAGAAACAAAGAAAACATGAAGCAAAATAATAAAGAACAAGTGAATTCTATATCATACTCTTTCAAGAGAGATCTAGGCTTACCACCCTTATCTCCTTTTTCATCTAAGGCCTTATCATCTATTGTGTGTATGACATATTGTGCTTTAAGAAAGAAATATCCTCTACTATTGATCAAGAGAGTATCTTGTCAAGACTCCTACAAAATCTCTCGATATCTCTCCCTCCAAGAATACGAAAGAAATTTTACAAAAAGAGTTTATTTTGTGCATATCATAGAGTTCATGGTCATTCTACTATTGAATGTAAGGCATTGTGTAATAAAATTAAACATCTTAAGGATTGTGGCACTCTTCCTTGTGTTGAAGCACTTAGTTCCTCTAATTGATACTAATTTTCATTCTATCATGTTTCTCATCATTCATCTCGGCTCATCCTTGTCCTACACTTAGTGGGGGCAAGGGTTAGGTAGCCTTGTCCTAGTTTTGGCACTTGACATTGTCCCTTTGGCTATTTTTCCTCCTTTCACATATACTAAACAAGATTGGGATGCAAATGACCTTCTATAGGTTGAATCACATGTGCCTTACTAGTATCTTGCTTTATTTTCTTTTGCATGTTCTTTGTGTGATTGCATGTGCATAATGTGATCCCCTGTGTTGTTTCATTTGATGTATATCTCTCTCTTCATGTGCATTCCTCTATATGTTTCTACATTCTTCTCTATGTCGTAAACATTTATCTTTTCATTTATCTTATGTTTTCCTTTTGGGGATGACACAAGGTGTCGGGACATTTAGATCTCTTCCATGTTGACTCGAAAGCTTTTCTTTTTTTTTTCATTCTCTATACATGTCATTCTTCTTGTTCTATAAGAATTTGTGGAATGATGACCTTTCTGCAATCTATAACAACATTGTAGCAAAGATATACTGACCTCGAATCTATAGATCCCTTTTTGTGTTTTGGGATTTCATTTTGGGGGCAACCCCTTTACATGATGTAGCTTCATTTGGAAACATATGAATTGGCATAGGGATTTCTAAGTAATCTCTCATGTCTTCTTCTACTTTAAAGTTATTTCTCACAACAATGGTGTAGCAATTCCTTTAAAGTGGGGGCACACATTGGCATTATTATTGTAGAAATATTCAACATCCCCACATTCTTTGTGTGATTTTCTTTATTCTTATTATGTGTCCTTTTATTGGTGGTTTCATTGGGTTTGATGTCCTCCGAGAGCATGATATTTCTTAGAATATGACTTTCCTCTTAGTGGTGATGCTACGCATTGCATTCCCTAAGTTTCAAAACTTTTATCTTGGACTTTTCCTCTCTTGGAGACATTAGACCTATGATGATCCAAAAGAAGACCTTACATGAACTAATCAAGATTCCTTTGAACAAAACCATATATAATGTTCATAAGTGTTTAACATAATAAAACTTGTTAAACTTGTGAAGCTTGAAACCAAAACATATGTAGTGCCCTATCAGAGTTTTCAGAGGGATAGATTTAATGGGTAAGTACAGTGAGAGCTTGTAAAATTGGCATGACTTTCTCACCAAGCCACTTTCTTGGGGGCTCACCTAGTGGATGACCTGAGGCTCCATTCGCCCGTGTGAGCGTATGTGTCATTTGCATAGCGAACATCAAGTTCTTCTTATGAATGAGAAGGAAAAACAGTCGTGTTCCACATCACATTGGGATAGTCAAAGCTTGATCCACCCCTTCCTTGGACAAATAGTCGTGTTCCACATTGTGTTGGGACAATCGAAGCTTGATCTGCCTCCTCTTCTCCTAGGCTTTGATGTTGTATGATTAAGTATCTTTTTCATTGTTGCATACATACATGTCTTGAATTTCTTCTTTAGTGTGAGTTTGACATGGGGTCATACTCCCACTAAAGTGGGGGCCAAATGTAGTGTAGGAAAAAGTATCCTTTTTTCATACTTAATTTGGGACTAAATATTAATGATAGAAAGGACTAAATTATACCTTAATTTAGTGTTGTAATATGTATTTTACATATTCACATTAAGTTTAGGGCCTTATTAATTAAAATGGATTTAATTGTGCCTTATTTTTGGTGTTGTAAGGTGTACCTTTACACTTTCACACTAATCTAGGGCTTTATTAATTAATTGAGGTTAATTATGCCTTAGTTGGTCCCTTTAATTCAAATCCAAGCCTAATTAATTACAATTTTTGAAGGGTAAAACTTGGCATTCATCAATGCCATAACATAACTCTTAACATTGGATAATGTGTGTCGTAGGTAGGTGACCTAGGACCCATTCACCCAAGGGCGAATGGGTCCTCACTTAGACCTAGGACCTAAATTTCAAAATTGGTTTTTGCGTTATTTCAATGGTTTCAAATGTATATTCACATGTCGGCTTTTGTTATTTGAATTTCAGGAATTAAAGTTATCATATGTATAAATATAAGGCCATTTCACTATATTTCACCTAGCAATTCATCCTAAGACTTTCAAGCAAGCTAGAAAATTTTCATGAGCACCTAGAGCATTCAAGTGAGCATTTCAAGGCACTCAAGGGCAGATTATTGAAGATTATTGCAACAACCAAGATCCATTATCATGTCAAATTCATGCATGTTATTTGAGCTAATATGTTGATGTAGTGTTCAAGATCCATTCAAGCATTCAAAGGAATTGTTTCAAATCAAGTGTCATGATCAAGATCCACATCCATTGAAGTCATTTCATGCTAGTTGCAGAACCATATTTCAAGGTTCAAACAAGGGTTTGGTGAGTTATGACATGCTACATTTGTTCATTCATCATTCCTTCATGCTATTTCAATTTTAATTACAAGGTTTAATTACCAAAATGGTTTTGACCAAGAAAAACCCCCTTTCACCTAACAAAACAACATTTTTTCCTCTTGATGTGTGTTTGTAGATTTTAGGTGGAAGATCTCTTGAAGAAGCAAAATTGCAAAGTTTTCAAAGTTGCATTTGTTGTCACCATTCTTGCAATTTCATGAAACTTGACCTACAAAATTTATTTCCAGTTGTTTGACTCTAAGATTCGAGAATATGGGAGTGCAAACACAACAAAAGAAAACCCAGAAACCATTTTTCAAGAGCCCTAGCCAGTACCCATTCACCATAGAGCGAATGAGTCCTCGGTTTTCATTGAAAAAACACTTTTGGTGACTAGTACACATCACTTTCCCATTCTCAAATCTTTAATTTAACTTCTAGTTCCATCAAAATTGAGTGTAATCTTCTAGATGCACTTTGTAGATTGCAATGTGGAGTTGTTTTTTCTATTTTTAATCTTTTTTTAATAGGGACCCCCGTCCTTGCATAAAAAGAGAAATTTGCAGATTCACACCTTGACTTGACTCACCTTTTGGGTTGACAGTCATTTCATTGTTTGGATCTCATTTCCTAAATGAAATTAGAGAAATAGGTCCATAATTGGTTCATCAATCCATATTTTGGTGAAACACCCTATTTTTCTATGTTTCATCTATTTCTAATAAATTAAATACTACACAAAATAACATATGTAATGTTCTCCTTCAAGATATTTTTAAAGGATTTAAAGGCATTTTGCAATGGTTTGATGGTTCAAATACAAGGCCCTCTACTACTATAAACATTCTAACATGGAAAAATAAAAATATTGCAAGTATCATCACCTCCATCAATTTCAAATCTTTTTTTTTGTGCATGTTAAAGGAGTCATAGCTAGGGCTTATTTACCATCATTTCAAGATCTATATAAATCTTTATTTTAGAATAGAAAATAGGGAAGCTAATAAATCAAAGGGATTTTGAGGATGTTTTATTATCCAAATAAATAAACAAAGATTTAAGAACAACAAGAATGAATATGTATGACAAGGACTCATCTTTGAATTATTGATTCACAAATCAAGAATTTAAAGTTTTTATGACATTCAATCAAAGGGTGAGCACTTGCTGAAAAATGAGTGATCATCACATGAATACTCGTAGAGTCATGTAATCAATTAGTGATTTGTATTATAAAATTCACTAGAGAAATACCATAGTCTTTCATATTTTTTTATTCTAAATATTATAGGATTAAACCTAGGCAATACATTTTGTACATGGGTGGGGTACTTCCATGGAAATAAAGGAAAAAAGTGGACATTGTTTTCTTGAAATTAGTGAAACCTAAGCTTCAATGAGTAATTTGAGATGTCAACACTCAAAATTTGAGAAGGTGATAGAACAAGAATTATTACTTTGATCTAATTTTCAAACTACTAAAGAGTTCAAAAATTGTTTAAGATTAAGAGGGGATGATGTACCATAAAAGTCACTTTTTTGCCTAAGTGGGCTAACACAAATCATCATTTTTTTTTCTCTCAATTATAGTAATGGACCTAGAAAGAATTTGAAGATAATGTAAACTAGTTATTTTGTATCTTTTATATGCAAATTCTATTTTGAATTTTTAAAAATTATAAAAATATTTTATCTTATGCTTTAAATATTTGTTAATAAAGTTTTTTTAACATTTTATAGTATTTTTAATGAGTAATATTTCCATATAATGCATAGCTTGAACTAGAAATAAAATATTTTCATAAATTCTTAAACATAGATTTTTAACACTAATATTTTTGACACATTTTTTCTATTTTTAAATTTTTTATCTATTATATTAATTTTTAAACTATAACAACTATTAATTTATATACATATTAGAATGAATAGCTTGTTTTGTATATATTGGGTCCCAAAACCACAACTCTAGCTCCTAGAACATTTTTTCAAGGTCAAGGTTGCCATCATGGAAGTAAAACCTGCTCATCCACAAACCATGAAGGGTTGAAGGTAAACTCTACACAAGTGGATTCTATACTCCTAAAAATGGTCACATCAATAATAGTCTGTTCCTAATTAAATATTTTTAATATTTAATTAAATCTCTAAATTCAATCTGCATGCTAAATGAAATTAAAATAATTTATCATATTGTTCATTCTTTCATTTTGATTAAATAAATAAGTTTTACTTAATCACTTTCTATCCATCCCTTTAATTAACAAACAAACACATTTATTTATATTTAATTATCACATAATCTTGGCTTGAATATTTTATTCAAATAAAGATTAAGTATTCTTCTATTCTAAAAAGTTCATTCACAATTAAATATTCCAAATATTTAATTAATTCTTCTAAAAGTCTATTCACAATTAAATATTCCAAATATTTAATTAAGTCTTCTATAGTCCTAAAATCAAATATCAAATTCACACAAAATTAAAATACCAAGCTTATTTAATTTGGATTATTATCTCCAACAACTGCAGGAAACAAACTTCAAACAGAAATTACCTCTTTGTTTATGGTGAAAAAAGTTGTTCCTATTAAGGTTGAAGACAAACTTCCATTCTTCTCTCCAAACTTCCAACATCTCCCCCTTCCTCCTAACCTCTCCATCTCTCACCATTCAAATTTCTTACTGCATAACTTCACAAACCATTGATCTTTTCCAACCAGGCTCTTGCCTGTAAAAATCTATAAAAAGGACTACTGGGTCTTTGAAATTAGAGAAGCTTTTGTATGGGAAAACTATAGCCAATTTGAATAGCACAACCTTCCAACATCCATATTCTTTAGAATCATAGCATAGCATATTAGCATTTTTTATATCATGGCTTATCATCCTCATAGTTTAGTTTCAATTGCATCCATAATCCACAGCCCCTGTGCATATCCGCATCAACATTTCCCTCCACCAACATATAGGATAGAGAAGTACTCTCCCTTTGTATACTCATTCTGCAGGTTGCCATTCTGAGAAACTTTGCTTACATAATATGAGAGCAGCAACT
>VDFB02281492.1:58898394-58934247 GCA_007258455.2 Sequoia sempervirens
GTTGTTTTTTCTATTTTTAATCTTTTTTTAATAGGGACCCCCGTCCTTGCATAAAAAGAGAAATTTGCAGATTCACACCTTGACTTGACTCACCTTTTGGGTTGACAGTCATTTCATTGTTTGGATCTCATTTCCTAAATGAAATTAGAGAAATAGGTCCATAATTGGTTCATCAATCCATATTTTGGTGAAACACCCTATTTTTCTATGTTTCATCTATTTCTAATAAATTAAATACTACACAAAATAACATATGTAATGTTCTCCTTCAAGATATTTTTAAAGGATTTAAAGGCATTTTGCAATGGTTTGATGGTTCAAATACAAGGCCCTCTACTACTATAAACATTCTAACATGGAAAAATAAAAATATTGCAAGTATCATCACCTCCATCAATTTCAAATCTTTTTTTTTGTGCATGTTAAAGGAGTCATAGCTAGGGCTTATTTACCATCATTTCAAGATCTATATAAATCTTTATTTTAGAATAGAAAATAGGGAAGCTAATAAATCAAAGGGATTTTGAGGATGTTTTATTATCCAAATAAATAAACAAAGATTTAAGAACAACAAGAATGAATATGTATGACAAGGACTCATCTTTGAATTATTGATTCACAAATCAAGAATTTAAAGTTTTTATGACATTCAATCAAAGGGTGAGCACTTGCTGAAAAATGAGTGATCATCACATGAATACTCGTAGAGTCATGTAATCAATTAGTGATTTGTATTATAAAATTCACTAGAGAAATACCATAGTCTTTCATATTTTTTTATTCTAAATATTATAGGATTAAACCTAGGCAATACATTTTGTACATGGGTGGGGTACTTCCATGGAAATAAAGGAAAAAAGTGGACATTGTTTTCTTGAAATTAGTGAAACCTAAGCTTCAATGAGTAATTTGAGATGTCAACACTCAAAATTTGAGAAGGTGATAGAACAAGAATTATTACTTTGATCTAATTTTCAAACTACTAAAGAGTTCAAAAATTGTTTAAGATTAAGAGGGGATGATGTACCATAAAAGTCACTTTTTTGCCTAAGTGGGCTAACACAAATCATCATTTTTTTTTCTCTCAATTATAGTAATGGACCTAGAAAGAATTTGAAGATAATGTAAACTAGTTATTTTGTATCTTTTATATGCAAATTCTATTTTGAATTTTTAAAAATTATAAAAATATTTTATCTTATGCTTTAAATATTTGTTAATAAAGTTTTTTTAACATTTTATAGTATTTTTAATGAGTAATATTTCCATATAATGCATAGCTTGAACTAGAAATAAAATATTTTCATAAATTCTTAAACATAGATTTTTAACACTAATATTTTTGACACATTTTTTCTATTTTTAAATTTTTTATCTATTATATTAATTTTTAAACTATAACAACTATTAATTTATATACATATTAGAATGAATAGCTTGTTTTGTATATATTGGGTCCCAAAACCACAACTCTAGCTCCTAGAACATTTTTTCAAGGTCAAGGTTGCCATCATGGAAGTAAAACCTGCTCATCCACAAACCATGAAGGGTTGAAGGTAAACTCTACACAAGTGGATTCTCTCTCTCCTACTTTGAGCTCAACTTAAACCTAAGAGAGTGTTCCTATAGGTATACCTTAATAGGTATTTACATTAAACAAATGAGCAACTAAAATGATAGTAACAAAATCCAATTGCATACATACCTCAAAAGCTATCACTAGGTCAAATAAGTATGGTTGCAATAACCTCTATATAGATGATTAATATGTGCAATCATGACCACATAAGATGAGTTCATTAAATGTTTATTTAAAATTTGTCCTTGGTTATAGTATGGGATCATGAATGCACAAAACTACTCCTCCACTACTCTAACATAGGGGATTAAAATAATCGGTGATTGGACCATCACCAATATGAATTGGTGCCTACTCCATTGGGCAATAAATTCTAGAAAAAACAAAGAGGAAAGAGATGCAACAAGATAAAACATCAAATGAACCTAGATCTTTCAGGGATCTTCTCTCTTATGTTTTTGGGCGGAAGTAGTTGGTACTACTTGTTATTTAATTAATAAATCTCCTTGTTTAGCTCTTGTTGATAAAAGTCCTTATGAAGTGTGGATAGGTATAAAACCTTATGTTACACACTTAAGGGTCTTTGGTTGTGAGGATTTTGTTCATGTTCCTCAAGAGAAGCGATATAAATTGGATCCAAAAGCACAAAAATACATCTTTGTTGGTGATAGTGAGAATGTAAAAGGCTATAAGCTTTGGAATCCTCTAACCCGCAAAATATTCTTGTCTAAAGATGTAATTTTTATGGAATTTAGAGCTTACTTAGGAGAAGAAAAACCAAAGAAGAAAGATAAGACAAATTTAGTGTAGTTCAAGAAAAATATTGAGAAGCAAGAAGATGCACATGTGGAAGAACACTCAAATGGATATTTGTATAGAGAAGAAGAAGAGGGCTCAAATAGTTTAGAGGATGTGCAAGATGAGCACACATAAGAAGAACAACTAGAACCCATTACTCCTTCCTTGAGGAGGTCCACAAGGCAACAAAATCCAGTTGATAGTTATAGCTCATCAAATTACTATTGTGTATTTGCTTTGTTGAGTACTAACAATGAGCCTAGATCTTTCAAGGAGGCTCTCTCTTCGAAGGAAAGTGAGATTTGTTTTTAGGCCATGTAGGAGGAGATGATGGCTTTAGATAGTTGTGACACCTGAGATCTTGTTAGTTTTCCCAAAGGAAGTAAGCCCATTGGTTGCAATTGGGTAAATTTAAAAATACATTTGGTGTAGATGGTTGGTTAGAGCGATACAAGGACAAATTAGTGGCTAAGGGATACTCCCAGAGAGAGGGAGTTTATTTTGGTGAAATTTTCTCTCCTATTGCTAAATTAACTTCTATTTGATTCCTATTGTCTATTCTTGTTGCTTGTTATTTTGAGATAGAGAAAATGGATGTTAAAACTACTTTCCTGCATGAGGATCTTGAGGAGGAAATTGATATGCGACAACTTGAGCATTTATCTTAGCATATGATGCTTTTAGTAGATTTTCCTAGAATCCCTACTCACTATGTCTAGATCTAACTTGTTTTTAGAGTGAGAATCTTATTAAAAATTTAAAAAGAGAAAATCTATTATTTTGCTAGCTACATTGTTGATAGACATTTTTCATTGTATTCTATATTTGTGATATGTTCCAATGTGTTAATGGAGATACAAGTGAAAGCTAATTAATTTGTCTGTGGTGTGAATCACTTATTTAAGTTCTTCTAGACCACTACAGTAGTGTTCCTTGTATTGTTGTAGGAGTGTCATTGACCTCCCCTCCTTCCAATAGGATTCAATTACCTATTTAAAGGTGTTGATATGGTAGAAGTTGGACTATTTGTGGGTGTGATGATTCTCATATTTCTTAGACAATCCCATGGTCATAGTGCTCATCAAGGTCCCAATCCTACAAGTAGCATTCACCTTCTCCTCAATATCATTCTAGAGGATCTCTAAGTTGGATAGATAGTGGAAAATTCCGTTGACTGAACTTGGCCATTTATCCTACCAAGGCTACTTCGCCTCTTGAGGAAGTGAAAAATAACTAGAATGATCCAAATGGTACCCTTATTGATTGGGAGCCTACTCCCAGTGGAGAGGAAAATGTGGATGTATGGATACCAAATGATTGAGAACTACCTCCTACTACTAGAGTCAGATAGCTTTTGGTACTTTGTATCTTTGTTGAACTCTCTTTAGATATGTATAATGTTCCATATTCCCTAGACTTTGGGGTGTGACTATCTTCATCCATCTTTTTTTGACACCGTATATTAAAAAATAATTAACATTATAACTCTTAAAAGTAACTTCCTTTACAAAATGACAAACATCTTCATTAAGGAAGTGTTTTATAAAATTAAAGCAAGTTTCCTTTGGTTATTTGAGCTTCTTTGGGATTTAACTAGATTGGAAGAAGTTAGCAATATACCATGGAAAAATTATTTCTAGTAGACCTATTCTCCCATGAATTGAATGACTATTTGTGTTTGCATTGAAAACTAAGAAATTTATGATATAATTTATCTGAGCTAGAAATCCTAAACATACCTTTCAATTATGAAATCACTAAACATATCTAATAGAATCCACCACAACATTATTATAATACCCCATGCCTAAGGCTTCTCTATTTTGGACTGTTAAAGTCGTTATTAGTTTGGTTGTTCTACTGTTTTTTTTTTTTTTTTGCTAACAAGTATGTGTTTTTCATTAGATATGTATTTTGTGTTGCTATATAGTATTTCCATCTCTATTATTTGCAATCATCATGATTACTTTTCATTTTATATAACCCTTTGCCTTGATCAATACAAAAATTTGTATCTTACAATTTTTAATATTATGTAACCCTACACCTAAGACTTCTCTATTGTAAGCGATTAAAGTTGTTAGTTTGATTGTTCTAGTGGCTATTTTGTTTCTATCAATAGCCATATATATTGTTTGTCTACATGTTCTTTGTTGTTATACATTACTTCCAGCTCTAATATTTATAATATTCATGACTAGCCATTTTATATAACCTTTTGCTTTGACCAATAAAAAAATTATTTCTAATATCTTACACCATCCCAAAAAAATAAATCATTAAATGCATGCATAAGAGTTATGGGCATAGTGCGTCCAACAAGCAAGATAAGTGTTATCTAAATTTTATGGTAGGCATATTATGCATTAAGTTATTCAAGCTTCTTAAGTGAACACCTAAACAAACAGGGATTTTCATCATTTTGTACTGTGTTCTTTTTTCATACCCTAATGATGAGCCACCTCAACCCACTCTTGCCAATGACACTAATTGTGTTTGTTCTTGAATAAAAGTTCGTTTAGTTTCTCTTTGTTATTTGACATAAATATTAAGGACTAAACTAAAATATATATTTTTAATTCAAATTCATCTATTTTTTCAAAAAAAAATGTTTCTCTTCTTAGAATCAATATGTTTTTTTTTTTTATAAACTTTATTAAATTTCTTGAGTTTGTTGATGATTTTAATATTTCATATATTTATAAGAAAAGTATCCGAGAATGAAAGCGTGGGGCATTTCATTCACCTAACTATAGAGGTTTGAAATGTTGTTTCTTTTACCTAATTCCCTTTGAAGGTAGAAGGTTATGTTATTAAGGGATTTTTTTGTACTATAGGTGTTTTTTATTATGCTAGCAATTCCATGATCCAATACAATTGAAGAGATTGTCATCAAGGTGGATTCTATTTGAATTAATATTAATATTTTTTCTATAAAGAGTCTTATGTCTATGAAGGCAATTTGTGCATTTAATATTATTTATTTTTTGATACACACAAACACACACACACACACACACACACTCCATTTCTCACTTGTAGATGGATAGAATTACAGTTTCTTCATATATAAAAAATTTAAAATATATTTTTTGTTAAATATAAATTATTCTAAAATTGAAACAATTCATATATAAATTTTCTCAAACATGAAAAAGTTATATGTAATGCAAACATGATTAGATAATAAGCTCTCAATAACGCCCTCCAAACGCTTAGTAATGAATCTACACTTTACACCATTGAGTTATTTGAGCTCCTTTAGTGAATGTCATATGAGAAGAGTGAAAAATCTACTTTGTCTCTATGAGTACAAAGAAGCAAATAGGGGCAACAGTACAACCTATATCACAAAGGTTAAATGTATTGCAATTGAAGGTTTGTTCAAGGTCTAGTTTTTACCACTTTTAAGACTATTGATTTTGATTAGATAAATTTTAATGTTGTTCAATTATAAAAGCATTCAAATGTGTTAATGAATAGTCGATAATTATATATATAAAATAAGATAATCAAGTAATATATATTTATTTTTATTTAAAAAGATTATTTCACTTACAAAATTATCTATATATGTATTTATTGACCATCTAATAACATTTGTATATACTAGCCTGAACGGGTAGTAGAGTTGGCTTGGGCAGTGGGTTTGCTCCCCATTGGTCTCAGGTTCGACTTTGGTCCCGAGTTTAAGAGGTGGGACTTCTTGCGGATGGGGAATCTCACCTGTAGGGGCTAGTCTCGCCCTAGCTTGCCTCAGGGACCCAAGGTAAGGGCTGTTGGGCTGCTAGGCTGTGTCGCGAGGACACCCATGTCCGCAGGGGCTAGTCTCACCCTAGCTTGCCTCATGTACCCAAGGTAAGGGATGTTTGGCCGCTGGGCTGGGTCGCGGGGACACCCCTGTAGTGTTAAAACAACGCAACCCACCCATGTAGTATAAAAACAATAAAAAAATATATATTTATATACTTAATGAATAGTCTATAATTATATATAAAAAATATGATAATCAAGTAATATATATTTATTTTTATTTAAAAAGCTTATTTCACTTACAAATATATATGTATTTATTGACCATCTAATAACATTTTTATATACTTTTATTAATTCATAACAATTTTGTAAGTGTAATGATTTAAATAATTCAAATAAATATATTTAAAAATAACTTTAAATATATCATAATTAATTAATATATAATTATTTGCAAAGGCATTAACAATATACAAATCTCAACAATAAAGATTTTTATTTTTATTTTTTATTAAATAATATATCTTTATAGTAAGAAGATTATTAATTAAAAAAAATAGATACATTAATTTTTTATTCATATTTATATGATGCAAAGAATTTTACCATGAAAAAACAAAACAATACACTCTACCCTCTTCCATAGCAGTATAGTGCCTTAAAGAACAACAATTTGCTAAAACTGTAAATTCAAAGATTACAGAAAATGCATTATCAGAGAACACTTATCTTGAAAATGATGATGCTTTTACATCTATGAACAGAATAATATCTTTGCAGGATTAAGTGTCTTTATGCGCCTAAAAACTCTCTCTTCCGGAAACCCAGTTATGTAGAATCATATCTAATGTCATAAGTGGCTTGCCCCAATGCTCTGTTTATCTAACCCCACTATACCAAAATTTGTGTGTCTTTTAGATAGTTTGAAGTTGTATCAAAGCACCCACCTAATCCAAACCTAACAAACTGGCCCCAAAACATAGCCAGTCTGGCTGACAAAACTGAAAACATTCTGCACGTAGGCCATGCCTCTGAGCTAAAGGCTCCACTTTATTAAACGTTAAAAGCTGCAGACTGCATTGTTTGGGCTACTTGACTGCACTTGTCTTTGCCAAACAAACAAAACAAACAATGATGAGAGACACCCATCATGTCCTCAGACAGAATTTTTCCGTAATAGTTTTGTCCTTTGCCAAATTAATCATTTATAATGGGCAAAGATTTAGTTCCCTTTTTTCACTTCCTCTTTTCATGGATGGTTTGGTCAGAGTGGGGAAGGGTGAACCTTTTTATATTTTATTCTTTCTTTGTGTTATGCCTCTGTTGTTAATCAAGCCCTTTGTAGAGTGGTGTTGGAGTGGCAGTAGAGCAGGCTTAATTTCATGATTTTATGGCTGTTTTAGTAGTTTTGTATTTTAAGTAATAAGTGTTAGTTTGTAGTTATTTAATAATATTGTTAGTTTAATAATTTAAAATTTATGTTGGGTATTTAATACTTGATTTTTATAAGAAAAGTAGTTTAAAATAAAAAATAAAAAATGAAGGCATCAATTAATATTCTAATCAATATTGAAACTGTGTATGTTTCTTTTATATCATTTTGCAAATATAAACTTTCACTATTTTATATTTGATCTAGCATCCTACAATGGTATTAGAGTGGATAAAAGAAAAATGGAAAAGTGAAGAAATTTTTACTAGAAATTGTTGAAGATTTGGAGATAAATTTTTTATTTAAAAATGTTTTCTGATACATCAGAGAATATGAAAGGTATGCCAAATTAAAAAGTCAGATTGAATATTTTTGGACATTATGATTTAAATGTTGAAAAATTAATAATTATTTTGGGAATTTAAATTTCATTGAAAAAGATGGAAGAAGTTATAATTTAAAAAGGAAGAATAAATATCACTTGAAAGTCAAAATTTGATTTAGAAGATAATATTTAGATATAGAATAATGAGTATAAGATAAGGTTCATGAAGTTTTATTTAAAAAAATTAAATATGACAATGAAAAGAGAATATTATAAATTATGACTAAAATAATTTATAAACATAGAAAGAACAAAGATAATAAATTCTTGCAGCTTTTGATTTCTTTCAAATGTCAAAAAATTCATATCAATTATTATTTTTATTTTTATAAAATCTTATGGCAAAAAGTTTAGGCTATATTTTCTTTATCAAGCAAGTTTTATGCTCTACCTAATAATCAGTATAGAGAATTGATATGTTGATATTATAGTATATTAGTTGTGATTTCATTGTTGTGAGTATTGATTATTGTTGCTAATAATTGAATGAAATCTGTTAACGATCTAAAAAATGACAGATCATATGATGTCATATGGGCGCATCAACCAAATATGAATTAATGCATAATCGCATATCTAATCTTTTTTCAGGTATTTTGATACATCAACAAAAAGTGTGTTCATGTGGCATTATATTTAATGATATGAACCTGAAACTTAAGGCTAAACAAGGGACTTGCCAAGTCAACTGCTATATAGATCTCCACCTTCATCAAAAATTGGAATGAAAAAGAAATTTACCTACAACAGGAACCTTGATAAATGTGGGCAAAAATTGAAGCTTATGTTGTGATAAAAATAATGAAACAGAACAATGATAGAAATAATTAAGAAACATAGATGTAAACTGAACTATCCTGAAAAGAATGCATGTATTTGAAAATGAAAAACATTTCATAAATTTGTAAGAAGTTTAATTATTCAAACAACTTTTTTGAGTCCCAAAAAAATCACATGATAATGAATTATCAACTAAACAAAATTAACTACAAATTTCTAAAATTGTTAATAACAAGACTAACTGACATTAAGAAATAATAGTTGTAGGTTTCATTCTTTTGGATTTACCTCTTCATTAATAAAAGACAATTCATACTGACAGAAGTTATAATAATGTCTGTGAAACTTCACAGTTCCCACCAGATAACAACCTTAAAAGAATACATGGCTAGAATTCAAAGAAGCAACAGTAAAACAAATTAACAGCATATCGTATAACTGGCACTGCAAATCAATAGTAAAAATTTCGAACCTATGGAAAACACGAGAAAGTGGGGACCAGTTATACAAAATATAATCAGTGATTCCCTGATTGATAGCTGGAAACGTACTGGTCAGAAAGTTTTCACCTAAATTTATTTGTCGGATTACTCTATCACTGCAACTTCGTCAGGCCGCATCTAAATTATTAGAGATACGTCAACACCAAAAGAGAAGAATTTTTACAGAGTTTAGAATGCAGATACTAAAAATATTTAACATGATCTACTCTGTCTGTTTCAAATTTATTCTCAAATGCATCAAAGAATCAGTCTTTGAATGAAGCGAAAGGTTCATGAAAGATCTAGACTTAACAGTGACCTAAAACAAAAAAACAAACAGAAGGCGCCGCGTGGCCCAGACCCACGAGAAACCCTACCGCACATTAATCTGCCTGAGCATCCAAAACCCAGTTCGCATGAGTCATGGGGTCAAATGTGTGCCCACGAGCTGCAACCCTCGCCACTTCGCCTCCTGCTGAAAGTACAAAGAGGAGAAGGTAGCAGGCCGTAACGAAGCACAGGGAAGAAAGGGTCACTAGGGGCCGAACGACAAGCATGTCACATCCGCATGACAGGTTCATTTGATGAGATCTTAAATAAATAAAAATTGAATTTAAAACAAAAGAAGTCACCAAGGTCATGACCTAGTTTAAAAACGACACATCTAGATGGGTTATGGATGCCCATCAAAGCATTATAAAAGGTACAAAAAGAGTTGCCTTGTTAAAAGGAATAGATATACATTGAAATCGTTAAGGAGTAAGGTAAGGTAAGGTAAGGTTTCTTTATAGTTCATGATATCAAACAATATGTTTTTGGGTCTATAGATGGCTTAAAGTATATGGGACTACCTCGTACTCCCAATATGTAGGAGACACCTAACTCGTGCTCCACAATACGAGACATACATACCCTACCTCCTATAGGATTTGAATTTGTGACCTCTCTTGCAAGAGTACAAGTTCACCACTAGGCCAACTCAAAGAAGAGGAAAGGAGCGGTCCATGTGGCATGCCTATGCATAGCCACGTCAGTGGATCAACTTTCTCGGATTGACACTTAGATGATGTTGGTCTCACCATGTTCCCTCCAACTGCATCAGTATGTTCGCGTTCATTGCAATGGAAGCAACAATAGTTTGATGGGAGCTCAAATAGTTTTTGCTTAGTATGAGGGGTATGAGAAATCATGCCTAGGAAAATAAAAATAAAACTAAAATAAGACACTTGGAGAGTTGTACGGACAGGGTGCTCTATTTTACCTGTGTGATACTAAATGTAGAATGATTGTTTATTGAAATTCTGCGTAGGCATGAAAGATATGTCCCATTACTTGATAGTTTTGGGTATCTTTATTTCCTTGGTAACATAGTTTGGCAAGCCACAAGAAAGTATATATGTTCTTTCAAGAAGTCATAGTTTCTTTCCTAAGGACTTATGTGTCAATATAATAAGTAATAAACATATATGTTAAAAAAATGATTTATTGGTACGACTTAAAATGAATAATGCTGATGAAAATCATATGTTTAACCTCAATTGATCCATTTGGATTTGGAAAGGAGGAATATTCTTATTGAATATATTCAAATGCATGATATGAGTCACTATTAAGCCAACAATTTGTTCTTATATTGGGTATAAATTATATCAATATATTTGGTAGGGCTAAGGTCTACATTTAACTATAGAATTTAGGTTCCACAATTATTCAAATGTTACATATTGTGTACATAATCATAAAAGTATCTCCCTTCTCACTTTGGCCTCATGTACGATCCTTGACATGATCTATAATAAAAGGGTAAGGTCCATACTAAATCAATAGACCTTATTAAATTAGATACTAAGCTAAATGCTATGCGTGTGAGACACATTAGATATCCTTGTCATAAGAGGAACATGAGTAAATAATCTTGTCATATGTATGAATATAGGTAAGTTTGTTGTCATGATTTAACAACATAAAAATTGTTTAAATTCTAGAAGACAAAATATATTTAATCCCCTATCATGGAATCTTGATCTATTTCTAACAACATAAGGCAGCAATTAACATTATGCCATGGCCTCAATTTATAAGCACAACATTGTTCTAAGACAAAACAAGATTATATACCATCAATAGAATGATGTATTTACTTTTAGTACAAATAATATGAGGCTTGACTCATGTTTGCATAATATTGCAATTAATGGTGACTTCATTCAATGGTACTACAACCACAGTTTACTAAACACATTTTTAATGTTGAAACACGATACTTTGATATTTTATTGATACCGTGGAAAATGCTTTATATGACTACATGATAATATGAGAACTTTAATATTAGACTTATCATGTAAACAGAAGAAGGATATTATAATTGTCTTAAACCATAATATGCTTGCATATCAAACAAAAGATCATTGTCGTTTGATGTGAATATGTCGTTGTGATTGAGTTAAGAAATAAACTACTTGTAATCATACTATCTAACATCTTTTGATATCTTATTGCGTACCAGTGAGGTCATATTTTAACATAAAGGGGTAAAAATTTTATTAAACCAAGGAAACGTTACAAAGCAAGGGCATTAAATAGCCCTATCAAGTTCAACCAAGTGATCCAATTGATGAGACAAATCCGGGGGCAGTTGGCCCTGATCCACCAAATTCAAATCATGCATATGATCATATGCCCATTTAGCCAAGCAATCAGCCACACCATTCCATTCACGGGGAATATGATTGAAAGTAACATGCTCCAAAGATGCACAGAGAGTGAGAATTTGTTCAACAATCAAAGCCAACTGCCAACTCACATTATCCATATACTGCCTTTTCAGTAAGTTCACCACAACTTGAGAGTCAGACTCACATATGATCCTTCGCCAACGGGTGCTGTCACAATAGTGGTTTACAATTCCTGAGAGGAACAAATTTTAGTTGAAATCACATATTTTTAGAAAATATAATGATTTAATCCTTAAAAAGTTCCATTTTAAGGATTCCAATTGAAGAGGGTTTGATCAAATCACCTTAGATCAAACCCCCTTGGATAGAACCTCGCTAGTTTTAAACCATACCTATAAATCGTCTCCTTTACACCTATCAAAATCTTTGATAAAAAATCACTTTTGATTTGCTTTTAGGGGATCAAATGAATTCATTTAAAATTTATTTCAAATAATTATGGTATTCCTCGGAACAAGCTATCCAATGAATATAATTTTAATATGTTTTAGTTTTGTTATGTATTTATTTTTTTAAGTTTTATTAAACATAGGTTTTTCATTGAAAATGAATTTCTTTGTTCTTCACATGTGGAAAAATAGAAGATTATCAAAAATTGAAAAATATGAGTGCACTAGATATTGAAGTCCTTGATCCAACAAAATTAAATTAAATTTTGACATATACAAAATAGTTACGTTATACATGTGTCTGAATTGTAATTCATTTGACTTTGAAACTTGATTAAGGAAAAAATATTCAATAAAAAACTATCTAACTAAGTGGAAGCACTAGATATTAGAGTTACAAATCTAAATTTGAGAGAACTAGAATTTTATCCTTCATGGAAAAAAAGTTATGCATTATACGGTGTGAGTCACTTTTTAAAAATGTTGTTTTCTAAAAAAAATCAATTTTCGTGGGAGATGGAAAAAGAAGTGCAATTTGATTCCAAAAATTTGAAAAAATATTTTTAGAATCTACAAACAAAATTTGATGAGACTCTAGTTTGCACCATCTTCAAATTCCTCACAGTTTAGCCGCTATAGGTGCCTGAATGTGAAGATTTAGTTAAAAATAATAATTTTAGTGTCCAATTTGGCCAAAAATTGTAAACCACTATTATGGGATCACCCCAACCCAACTGACTACCCCGCTCCACAGCCACTAAAATAGCCTGAGCCTCCATAAGATTATTCATATGAAGACCCTTATACACAGAGAAAATAAACTGAACATCTCCAGAGCTATCATGACCCACACCTCCAATGCCAGCATGACCAGGATTACCACGTGAAGAGCCATCCGAGTTGATTTTTAGGACTCGCAAGGGAGGAGGGGACCATCTTCCCTCCATATTCACCTTTGGGGTAGGATGCCTGCATCTGTTACCCATGAGTTGTCGTTGCGAAGGAAGATGCAGACGATTACAATAATCAGCATCCCGAGGGTCCACCCGCATAGTCATATCATACTTAGCTGCAATAGTTTCACCTAAGGAGAGTAAACTTTTCCTCCAAAGGTGAGGAGCCATCAGCCGTGAATCATGAAAGATCTGCCTATTCCTCTCCAACCAAAAGTTCCAGATAATAAAGGAAGGCCCAAGAGCCCAAGCAGCCTGGAGAAAAGAAGTAGAAACAAGGGCCCTGCCCCATCGTTCCCCAAATTCCACCAAAGAGGAAACATGCCAGCAGGCCGTATTCCACACCCCCCACCAGAAGTGCCAAATCTCCCTAGCATAGGAGCATTGGAAGAAGATATGGGAGACACTCTCTTCACAGCCATGACACAAAACACACATAGAGGGGCCTTGAAAACCATGCTTACATAAATTATCCCAAGTTAGACACCGATTTTGAGCCACTAACCACATAAAGAAGTTGCACTTGGGCCATGAGAACTTATGCCAAACTTGCTTCCACCAAGAGACCTCAATGTCCCCAAACAACTGCCTACCAATCTGCTTATAACCAGCAATCACAGAGTACTTTCCAGACAAGTCTGAACCATCCCAAGCCAAGACATTAGGTCCTCTTAAAGAATTACAAGCACGGGAGGCCAAAATTTGGGAAAGCTCACGCCTATCCCCCTCAGACCCTCCTGGTGGCCACTCAGAAGGGTGCTTCCAATGAAAACATAGAACCAAACCATCATGCTGCGCCACCTTATAATGCTCCACAGTATCCCAGCCAGCAACACTAAAAACCTCAGAAAGAGGCTAGAGATGAGGAAAAGAAGAAAGAATAGGAGGGTGACCATCCCAGGAATCTGACCAAAAAAGAGCATGTGACCCCGAATGAAAAATCCAAAAAAGAGCATCCTTAATCAACTGCGCCCCCACTTTCAAAGTATGTCAAATCATAGAACCACTCCCTTCCAGAGGATAGCGAGGGACCTCAAAAGAAGCAACACCCCGAAGATATTTAAGGTTGAGAATACGAGCCCATAACTGGTGTTGATGGGTGCACCAGCACCAATAAAGCTTGGCAGCAAGAGCTTTCCCATTCAAAATAGCAGAGCGTAAACCAAGACCCCCCTCCTGCTTTGGTCTACACACCGATTCCCACTTAACAAGGCTCCATTTTGAAGACAACAAATTACCACTCCAAAGAAATTGATGAGAAAGAGCATCAAATTCTTTAAGGAAATACATAGGAGTCGCTTGAACAAAGCACCTGTAGATGGGAAGGGCCTAGATGACAGACTTAAGAAGAGTCAATCTAGCTGCAGAAGACAACCAACGATGAGTCCAATGAGTAACTTTCTGCCTAAGCTTATCAAGCAACTGATACCAAGAAGATCTGGGCTGACGGCCAATAGCAAGGGGAATACCCAAGTAGATGAAGGGAATAGTCCCAATTTGAAACCGTAGAATAGCAGCAATCCTATGCTGGATAGCTTGAGGAGTATTAAAGAAGAATATAGAAGACTTTTGCTCATTGACTCTCTGGCTCGAAGCCGCAAGGTAGATTTCCAAAGTTTTCCTAAAAGAATCAGCCTCCCTAATACGAGCCAGTCCCATAAGAGAGGTATCATCCACAAATTGGAGATGAGAAAGAGTAGGCAAGCCCATCCACCACTGCCACCCATGAATCAAGCCATGTGCAACCTGAGATTTAAGAAGACGGCCAAGCCCCTCAGCCAAAATAATTAACAAATAAGGAGAGAGTGGATCCCCCTGACAAAGGCCCCTCGTAGCCCCAAAAATCTCAGAAGGTTCCCAATTCACAATAACCAAAAAGGAGGAAGAAGTCACACAACTCAAAACCCAGCTCACCCACTCAGAGGAAAAACCAAAGGCCAACAGAATCTTCTGAAGAAAACTCCATTTAACTCTGTCATAGGCTTTGGCCATATCCAACTTGATAAACATAGACCTTTCCCGAGAGGTAGCCATGGAATGAATGGCTTCAGACGCAATCACCACCCCATCCAGAATTTGTTGGCCAGCCACAAAGCCGCCTTGCTCCTCAGAAATGATCATTGGCAAACAAGATTTGAGTCTCTCTGCCATCAACTTCGTAATAATCTTATACACCACATTACAGAGAGCAATAGGTCTAAAGAGATCAAGTTTGTCTGCACCTTCCTTCTTAGGAATGAGAACCAAAAAAGTAGCATTCAGGGCACGAAGCATCTGCTTACTATGAAGAGACCCGCGAACAGCCTCTAACACATCCTGCTTCACAATATCCCAAAACTCCTGGAAAAACTCAACTAGGAACCCATCAGGGCTAGGAGCTTTCCCTTTGTTCATCCCAAACACCACCTCCTCCACTTCAGATAAAGTCACCGGGTGAATAAGAGAAGCATTCACCTCATTAGAAATTAAAGAAGGAATACAAGCAAGGACTCTATTTTCATCAGCCTCAGCAGGTACAGAATCCTCAGTGAAAAGATTAGAGTAGAACTGACGAGCCTTTCTAGACAGAGCATGTTGTGCAGAGATTGAAATACCTTTAGAGTTAACGAGAGAAGAGATAAAGCACTTATTTCGATGAGCTTGCACTGAATGATGGAAAAAAGTCGTATTTCGATCACCCTCTTGAAGCCAATCAATCCTAGCCTTTTGTTTCCAAAAAATCTCTTCACGAAGCTCGCACTCTTCCACCAATTTTAGAGCCTGGGATTCAGCATGCCCAAGAGCCTCCGAGAAGCCCAAATCCTGAATCTGACGAGTAATCACAGCAAGGCGGTCCAACGCTTCTCTTTTCCTAGCTCGAAAATTACCAAAACTCAACCTATTCCATCGCTTAAGATGAAACTTAACAAATTGCAACTTCTTAACCAGAGAATACATAGCTGTACCATATGCAGGGGCGCCATCTTGCCACCATTGAGCCACAAGATCACCCAAAGACAGATCACACAACCACATGAGCTAGAATTTGAAAGGAGGATTCTTAGGATTTGGAAAGGCTGAAGTTGAAAACTTAATTGGCCAATGATCAGAGCCACGCCAGTCAAGGATCTCAGAACAAATGACCAAGCTACCTCTAACCCAAGAGCAAGAGACAAGGAAGCGATCAAGCCGCTGGGCAATCGCTTTAGGCCCACTCCATCTATTATTCCAAGTGAAAATTCCATTAGAGGGTTTTACATCCATCAGAGCTAGAAAGTCCACATTATACCGAAACATATCTGAAGCAGGACCAAGCCTAGGCAGCCCTCCCCTTTTCTCCTCCAAGCTCAACACAGCATTGAAGTCACCAGCTAAAATCCAAGGCAGAAAGGGAGCACAGGACCTAACATACCTGATATGGGCCCAAAGCTGGGATTTACCACGAATATCAATTGGAGCATACACATTACTAACCAAAATAGTCTCACCAGAATCCAAAATCGAGGCCACCATAGAAATAGCAGACTGGCTGGAAATCCACCAATGAGGAACAACCTTACGAGGATCCCAAAAAAGAGCCAAACCACCAGAGGTTCCCCTAGACCCAATACACTGACACTGGCCAGAAAACCAAATATGAGGGGCATGTTGAAGCATGAGGTCCACCTGGAGCTTAGTTTCCTGGACACAAAAGATATCAAGAGAATGAACAACAATCAAATCTTGAATAGCCTTTTGGTGGGGGGTGTTATTCAACCCCCTAGCATTCCATGAAAGAATAATCATGAGGAAGGTTGAGAGAAGTGGGCCTCAAGGGTCTTAATAGCACCAGATTCTACCAATAGATCCTCAGTAGATTTAAGCTTGTCTACATCCTTCTTATGGCCAACTTTCGAAGAAAATTCAAAATGCCCCTTCTTGAGAGGGCGTTGCAGCACCCCCAAGGTAGGAGGTGATCCACGCCCTTTACCTAAAGAAAACATTGCCTTAGCCAAATCTGCTAAAACAATATCATCCTGCACATCTACAAAGGCCCCAGGAGGCTCCGAACTCCCCTACTCCAATGCCGGAGAAATATTTTACACAACAATCACTTTCTCCAGCCCTGTATCCAACCCAACATCCATGCCAGTGGCCCCAAAAGAAAGCTCAACAGGAAACCCTTCCTCCAAAGCCTGATTATCCAGGACCTCAAACCGATTGAAACCCTGATCACTCTGACTATCCTTATAGGCCCGCTTGTGCCCCTTCCCTTTATTTCTCTGCTTAACAGGGATAAAGCCATCCTTATCAGGCCCAACCTCATCCGCAAATGCCTTCCCTTTATCCCCTTTCTCCATCGAAGGTCCAGAAGAGGGAGAAGAAGACACCCCAGCAGATTTAGGTGCCCGAGGACACTGGCGTTGAAGGTGTCCATACTCATGACAAAAAAGGCAACGAAGAGGGAGGGACTCATAATCAAGCAGTTGAATCCACGAGGCAGAGCCAATACAAATTTCTAAAGAATCCGGTAGAGGGCTATTTAAATCAATTTCAACGCAAATGCGAGCGTAAGAGAATACCTTTTTATCTAGAGTATTTTGAGCAATGGCAGCCGGCTTCCCCAGCAAAGCCGCAATTCGGTACAAAATATCCTCCCTCCAAAACTCTAATGGTAGCCATGGAAGACGGACCCATACAGGAAACCGTGTAGGAAGATCTTATGTCGCATTAAAACCACCATGCTAGGGTTTAATGAACAAGCCAACATGATTATAAAAATATGGCCCTCCCTCAAAAACACGATTGCAATCTGAGATACAAGAAAAATCAACCATGAAATAACCATTTGCAGCGACCAAAAGTTCGAAATCTCCTTCAACCTACTAGGTGCGACGGATCCAGGACTCTAAAGCCGAAAGAGGGACACGAATACCCAAGAACTTGCAGATCAGAACATGTTGGCTCCAATAATCCATGTCCTCTTGAACCAATTCAAGAGAAATAACCAAAACAGGGCGATCTTGACTCCGCAGCAAGCATCCGTTCACCTTCTTGAGCTTAGAGCTCTCACCCACAAAAGACGAATCCAATTTTTGAGCATGCATGGCTGCCAAAAAATTCTAAGAAGGCTTTTGGGAGCCTCTGCCATACCTTCACACTGAAAATCAGCACTGCACCCACTCTGAAACCTCCTCTCAAAACCCCCCCGCTTCGATCACACCCTTCCCACACTCCGCACAGACTCCACCCGCAGCCCCCAACTTCCCTTAGACCCCTACGCAGCAAAAAGGGAAGCCCCGGCCTGTTACAGGCCGCGGTTATCCAACAGCAAAGGGCGCAGCAGTAGGAACTCAACAAATTGCCTGTGATTTCACATAAATCTTCTCTGTCAAGTAGTGAGGTCATATTTACTTATAATTGAGATGAGTGAATATTCTATACCCTCCAAAGAGGCTCCACTTCTTTCAACATTAAAAGCTGCAGACTGCATTGTTTGGGTTACATGACTGCACTTGTCATTACTAAACAAACAAAACAAACAATTATCAAAGATGCCCATCAACATTTTTCTGTAATAATTTTGTCCTTTGCCAAATTAATCATTTATAATGGGCAAAGATTCTTTCATAGTTGGTTTGGTCAGAGTGAGGAAGGGTGAAACTTTTTATATTTTATTCTTCTCTCTGTTATGCCTCTATTGTGGAGTCCTTTCATGTTAATCGAGCCCATTGTAGAATGGTGTTGGAGTCACAGTAGAGCAGATCTTAATTTCATGGTTTCATGGATGTTTTTAGAAATCACTTTCAGTCTCTTACACTTGCAGGAAATCTAATCTTTAATGTCGAGTCATTTGTCTAATAGTAGTTTTGTATTTTAAGTTATAATTATTTGATTTTGAGTTTTGATATTGTTAGTTTGTAGACATTTAATAATGTTGTTAGTTTAATAATTTACAATTTATATTGGGTATTTAATAGTTGTTTTTCACAAGAAAAATAATGTAAAAAAAATTAAAAATGAAGACATCAATTAATATTCTAATCAATAGTGAAAACTTATAATATGTTTGTATGTTTTTTTTATATCATTTTGCAAATGTAAAACTTTCATATTTTTATCCTACAATGATATTAGAGTGGATAAAAGAAAAAGGGAACAGTGAAGAAATTTGTACTAGAAATTGTTGAAGATTATTATAAAGAATTTGTTTGTTTAAAAATGTTTTCTAGTACATGAAACTGTGAAAGGTATACCAAATCAAAATGTCACATCGAATATTTTTGGACATTATGATTTGAATGTTGAATATTTAATTAATTATTAGTAGAATTTTAATTTCATTGAGAAAGGTGGAAGAAGTTAAAATTTGAAGGAAAAAAATCACATTTAAAGATAATAGAAATCATTTGTTTCAATTTGTATGAAATTTGGTAAAAATAATTTATATTTTTCTTTCAAATATCATTTGAAAGTCAAAATTTGATGTAAACGATAATATTTAAGTATAAAAAAATGAGTATACCATAAGATTTGTGAAGTCTTGTTTTTAAAAAAATATGTTAATGAAAAGAAAAATTATAACTTATGGTTAAAATAATTTATAAGCAATTTCTTTCAAATATCAAAAAAATCCACATAAATTATTTTTATTTTTATAAAATTGACTGAAAGCTTAGGCTATATTTTCTTTATCAAGTTTTTTGCTACCTAATCAAGGTACAAACTTGAAATTAGAATGCACTATTTTTATTTTTTTGTATTGAATCAAAGCAAATAAAATACAATAAGAATAAGGCACTTGGAAGGTTTCTAAGAGTGAAAAATACATAGCAGTCCAACAGATAAAACTCATATAACTAACAACCATAAGCTTAAGGAATGGTTGAATACATTAACATTGAACTGCAACCATAAACTTGACTTACGAACAACATTCAACTCTAAATTTTAACATACATTGTAGCTACAAAGAGCATAGAGAGTATTTTTCATAAAGTTGAAGCATTTGATACTTTATCTCATCCAAGTGGTTGTTGATTTTCACCTTTTCTTTGGGCACCCCCTATAATTGAGAACACAACACAACAATTTGGAATATAATTTCAAAGTAAAACTCTAGCATTTTCACTTCCTAGTACACATTATGCTTTGCAAAAGCTGCCAAACATTGAATTTTTCATATATTTAGTAAAATAACATGTCTTGTAGAATCAACCACAACATTATTTTGCAAGCCAAAACCCAAGAAGGATTCATTACAACTTAATTTATGCTTAAAAATAGTAGGAATAAATTTAAAGATAATATTTCATTTCCTTTTTGTCCATGCACAGTTCCAAGAAAATTGTTTCAGAATTTTATTGTATTGACAAAAGGGGCATTTAATTGGTTGCACTGTAATGCCCCGTCATAATAACCTAAGGAATGTTGCAATTGTGTATAAAAGTGAAATAATTTTTTTTTTTAACTATTAAGGTTAACTTAATTAGTTGCATACATTCACTAAGTTACGCGACGTTACACTACTTGAGTTTTCCATAAACGACTTTAGTATTTCGCATTGCATATATTTAATTAATCGTAAACTTAAAAATAAACATTGCATATCATTTGAAATTCCATTCAAGATAATATAAAGTACAAACATGTTTCTTACATTGCATTTGAAAAGATATTACAATACTCATTCATCTGATGAGGTAGATCAAATAATAGTTACAATTACATTTACAAATGATCACCTCATATACAATTGAGGGATTTTTTCAAATACAAGATTTACAACAATGCAATAAAGAAAGTACATTTGTATCCAAGTACGAGCTCTCCATCCATGAAGCTCTCGTTGCCATGATCATAAACTGGGGACCCAACGGAGTAAGGTGCACGTTCCACCCAACCATGTGGTACCCGTAGGTCCACCCCCCATGCTAGGAGATAGTAATATGGTTACCTAGACATAATCTACTAACCCAAGACACTAGTACACAATTGACTGATGGTTACATTGCTTCCAGATTTTAGACAATCGAATGTACTAAGTACACAAGGTAGACTATTACTTTAGGAGGAGTGTCATCACAATATTGCAAAGGTTACCTTGGTGTTTCTTCCTAGGTTCTGGCCCCCAACTTGGGTTACCCTGGTAACCTCTTACAAAACCCGGCCCAGTTTGCAAGCTATTCTAGAATCAAATATCTTTTAAGGTAACAAGATACCGATTTTCCATTCCAGGCCTTCTCATCTTATACTCAAGATTGAACTAGCTCTAGAGTCTATAAGCGAGGCATAATACTCTTGTTAAAGATTTTAATTCTAACTACTGTGTTATTTAGTTATCACTGACTTACTAACTCTTTGTAAGTTACCCTGACAACACTTTGTGTGTCGGCCCTTACATAGAGCCACTCCCCTAAACATAACAAAGGAATCCTAAGTTCTCTATCTAGGGTAGACAAAGTGCACAAAATTCAACATATAATACCAGATATACCACAATGGACATCACAATCTGTTCACAAAAATTAGGTGCACTACCCTAGTTTGTTCAAACACATGAAACCATAGTCAAATTTATCCCTTGAAGAGATTGCAACTGGAAGACTTGAAATCACGTAAAGATAAATCAACCCTTTTACCCAATAAAAATTTAAAACAACTTAAAGCGAATACATGTCTATCATTGGGATATATTAAATCCAGTCAATCAATTAATAGAGAGTATCTATTTCTAATTTTTCCTTTACTTAACAACAATTTTCAATACATTTAATAAATATACTCATTGAAATCATTATATGCATAACTATTTAAATACAAATAAATTCTTATTTCTCATTTGCCCAAAATAAACTTTTCCACATTATTATTTTAATCAAATATTCTCAATAACAAATGTATATACATAACACATATATATATATAATATATATATACATATATATAATATATATACATATATATATAATATATACAAATATATATAATATATTAAATAAAATACGAAAACCCTAAATCGGATTTCAAAATCGAAATACAGTAAAATCAAAAATCTCCATTTAACACAAAACAACTGCATTTTATATAGCCACAGTTGTGTACACAGAGTACACAACCCACGATTGTGTGTGTATGTGCAGCCCTCCCCGTATTGGGAGGCGGCTGTGAGACAGTCGTGCGTTGCCTATGAGGGCAATGTCGGCTGCCTCCATAGTCGTCGCCCCATATGGGGGCGGCTGTGGGGTAGCCCCGTGGCCCCCTTCCCTGTATACTATAAACAAAACAAATAAAAACATTTTATTCCATTCAAATTTAAAATGGATTTTTTTTTTTTTGAAACCTGCGGATTTCGGATTTTAATAGTTCCGACTTGAAATTTCCATGCGATTTTATTTAAAAATCCGCGTACGGATTTTGCAACTATGGAATAAAATTTCATATAACTCTTCATATATATATATGTATACACAAAAATTCAACAGTAAATAAAATACTGTAATAATGTAAATACTTTCCACAGGGTTTTTCTACAGAAGAAAACTAAGAAATTTGTCCATTCAAACGATTTTTCCTCAAAGAATTTTCAACTAAAAACACAGCAAATTCACAACTAGAAATATCAAAGAAAATCTTTTCTGCAGAACCCATAACAAAATTTTTACAGGAAGCTTCATTTGAAATTCTTCAAGAACTTTCTTATTTCCTTTGAAAAAATTTCAACTGTTTAATTAAATCTTCACAAAATATTTCACCGAGAAGAATTACAGGAATTCACAAAATAAATATTTCCTCAAAGATTCTTTTTCTAAGAAAAACAAATTAAAACAAGAAAAATATCTGTTCTCCCGTGATTTGAAGAACTTAGCTGTTGAAGAGTGAAACCTTTGCCTGTAGAGTGCAATCCTCCAACCTCTCCAAAACACCAAATCCAAAAGAAATCTAAATCCAACCACAAAGATCTTCCCAACAAAGGGATCTTCCACAAAAATACAACAGAACAGAGGTAATCACAAATTCTTTTTAAAAAAAATAATTTTAACAGCAAATTATTCTTTCATTTCCCATGAAAAAAAATTGATAACCCTTATGTATTTCCCATATCCAAAATAATATCCATGAACATCCTCAACCATAAACCATAAATTCAACTGGCACACATGTCGAGAAGTACAAAATATCTTTTAACCACTTCTCGACAATCTTGCCTTTCAAAATTGCATGCATTTTATTTTATTTTAAATTTCCAATTTCCAAAATACCAAAATTCATTTACAAATAAAATGCCACTTCCAATTTAATATTTAATTTCAAATTTTAAATAAAATCTATTCACACATTTAAAACATAAATTTATTTAATTAAATAAATTTAATCTCTAAGGTCAAATTATTTAACCAAACAAACTAATTAATTTATTAAATAACATGTAAAACCTTATTTTAAACATTTAAAAATTAATTTAAATAACAGTAAATTAAAACATAATAAACTATTATTAAATAACAAAATTTTTCTTTTCAAGCAAATAATCCAAAGAGAACAATACAAGACAATCTATGACTCTGAACTAAAACAGACGATGTACTATGACCGGGTTATAGATTAGACTAGGATGAACCATGCTACTACTTCCCAATCAACATTTTCGTTAAGTCTTGACACGCTCAGACCTGAGTAACCAGGTGGAGTCGGTGTCATGTACCTGCAATCCTCCAACCAAGCAATAACATATATATAAACCATTGTGTAGGCACACCGTGCGGAGAAAATCACGGACATCACAGAGCACTCACAAGCGAGTGATGCAATTCCGTTCTCCACACCAATACCCGTCACATCAGACTGATGAATTAAATAACAGTTAGTCCATCATAAACATGTACATAGTAATAATCATCTGAAAGAAAACATCTACGCTATCTCAAAGCATATCAGAAATCAAATATCACCATACAATGTATCATCATGTCACTAAGTGAATCCACTGTCGCTCAAAACCAGCGATCAAAATATCCAAACAAAGTACCATAGTCTAACAGTGTAAAAACATATCAGCAGAAAACATAAGCATAAATGGAGGGGTACTACATGCACCATCATGCATCTTAACTTGTCACCAATAGGTAATTTGAAGTGTAAAAATTTCCATGTCAAGATTTGAGCATTAGCTTTAGCTTTTGACCTCCAAATCTGAGCACTCAATCTTCTCCAAGTTTTTTCTTTGAAATTACATTTTCATTTCTGATTTAGCCTTGGAATTAAGGTCAATGAAGGAAGAGGACTAAGATATATCTTTTTTAAAGGTAAACAACAAAATTGAACTTTAGTTAAAAATAGTAGGAAGAAATTTAAAGATGACATTCCATTTTCTTTTTGTCCATACACAGTCCCAAAAAATGTGTTTCGGACTTTCATTATATTGACAAAAGGGGCATTTAATCAGTTACACCATCATGCATCTTAACTTTTCACCAATAGGTAATTTGAAGTGTAAACCTTTCTAGACCAAAATATGAGCATTAGCCCCAGCTTTTGGCCTCCAATATGAGCACTCAATCCTCTCCAAGTCTTTTCTTTGTAAGTTGCATTGTAATGCGTTTGTAGTTCAAGAAAAAAATTATTTGTTACTCTGCCTCTTCATTAATCTCTATTGAATACATTTTGATATGAAATGACTTGCACATATTACTAAGTTCTTCATTTTTGAATATGGAGGTAGCCTTTCATGTTCATTTTTCTCTTTTTGTATTAGTAATAGGTAGATAAACATTTACATTTAGTTTACGATAGCTACCTACCCATCAGGATACAAAATAGTCAAAAGCTAATAGGTTTTTTAACTTTTACATCAACGTTCAACCAGCCAAACGAAGATCAAAATTTATAACTGTGCAAACCCCAATCCTAATACCTACAAAACAACATGAACAAACACATTAGAAGTTGAAATGCAAGAAAGAACAAGGATTCCTCAAGAAATTCATTTGAATAGCAAAAGAGATAGAATATGAAATGAAGAACACAATGAAATTTAAAAGCATATCAAATCCTATTCTAAGGAAAACAAACTCCTAATCTCTTGAGGGAATTGGTGTCAATTTGATGTGAAAATTGGCCATTTCTCAACTCCAATGATGCAATGATGATTTGATGAATAAATTTGATCCACTTTGTTGATGCTTGATAAGTACTCCAATGAAAAAAACTACATAACCTAGCTAAGATTCAATGATAATAGATGAAATTTGCTAATGATTTGAGCATAGTAAGTTTACTCAAATTGTGGATGTTGAAATGAGGAGATTAGCCTCTTATTTATAGAATGTTAAGATGGATGAATGTCCAAAATAAAGTAATGTGGGACTAAGAATTATCCAATGGCAAAGTGCCACTTGTCAACCTATGAGTGGATGGAAGATGTGCAAGTTTTGGTCAATGTGCCAATAAATGGGATTGGTTGGCCTTTTCAAAATTCAAATTTGGCTTGTTGGAGGGAGAAAAAGTGACTTTAATGCCAATTGGGGGACATGTAAGAGAGAAGTTATTGCCATGTTGGAAGGGACAAGTCAACTTGTTTTCAAATTCAAACTTGAATATTCTTCCAAAGATGCTTTGTTGAGGGAAAATGATGAATTTATAAATGAATTAAAATGTTTTATTGGTGCAAGTAGGAAAAGCTAGAGGATGTGATGGGTGGTTAGATTAGATTAATCAAAGTTTGATTAAATTAGATGATGATTAGATTATTTTGACCAATTTGACTTAGATTTAGGGATTTAAATTAAATCAAAGGGAGATGAAGGTGATTTCAGATTTAATTAAATAAAGGTTTGATTTATTTAATTAAAAGGATGATGAGAGGCTTAAATTAAATAAAGTTAATTTATTCAATTTAAATGGATAACCTTAATCAATTAAACTTGGTTTATTTAATTGACAAGCGAATATGATCATGCATGATGTCAATTTTGCATGTCTACGTTTTTCCCCTCTTTGAAGCAATGTACTTGCTGCGTTGGTTCAAAGAATAAACTTGTTGCAATAAAAATTCAAAAAACAAAAAAAAAAATTCGGATTCCCTAGCGGAAACTACACTAGTACATTGCCCCCTCAAGAGATTGAGCAAAAATATTCGATTTGGGGTTCGATCTCGCGACAAAGAGGTTCAAGATGGACATATGGATGGTTGTGATGATGATGCAAATGAGATGGTTTTAAGATGCTTAGAATAACCAATCTATATTATCCTAAACAACTTAAATGATAATATGATGCATGTGAGATGGATGAGACGGATGATGTGATATGCTATGATTATGAGATGGATGTTTTATGTAGATGCTTAGACTAACAGATCTATATTATGATGATGATGCAAATGTAATGCATGTGAAATGATCAGTGTTTCCTATTATGTATGATATGAATGATATGTGGTATGTTGATAGTTTGTAGATGTAGGATGGATAAATGATGGATGCATTGGTGATGTTATGTTAGCGCGAAGAGAAGAAAGAATAAATGAGATGATGAAAAGAGGATCCAACAAGTTCATGATCTGATGAGACTTTATTAGAGATGATGATAATATGAAATAATGCATCATGTCTTCATAAACGAGATAACAACACAAACTAATTGAGAGCATAAAAGCAAGATACATATCTATCCCATAGTGGATTGGTGCTTCTTTGATGTGGAAAGAATCCCTTTCCCAATCCTTGATAAGCTCAATGATATGTTGATGATATATTGATGATCAAGATGATGAATTGTAGAGAGGACAAAATTAGCTCGCCATTGAAGAGAGTAACTTTGCATGAGGATTGTGGATGATTTGTTGAAGAATGAAGCTTCCATTTATAAACTCTCAAGTGCTAAGAGTGCTCAAAAGATAGCAATGTGGGATGATATTTTAGCCAATGACAAAGTGCCACTTGTCAACCTATGAGTGGATGGAGGATGTGCAAGTTTTGGTCAATGTGCCAATAAATGGGATTGGTTGGCCTTTTCAAAATTCAAATTTGGCTTGTTGGAGGGAGAAAATTTGACTTTACTGCCAAGTGGGGGACATGTAAGAGAGAAGTTATTGTCATGTTGGAAGGGACAAGTCAACTTGCTTTCAAATTCAAACTTGAGGAATATTCTTCCAAAGATGCTTTGTTGAGGGAAAATGATAAATTTATAAATGAATTAAAATGCTTTATTGGTGCAAGTAGGAAAAGCTAGAGGATGTGATGGGTGGTTAGATTAGATTAATCATAGTTTGATTAAATTAGATGATGATTAGATGCTTTTGACCCATTTGATTTAGATTTAGGGATTTAAATTAAATCAAAGGGAGATGAAGGTGATTTCAAATTTAATTAAATAAAGGCTTGATTTATTTAATTAAAAGGATGATGATAGGCTTAAATTAAATAAAGTTAATTTATTCAATTTAAATGGATGACCTTAATCAATTAAACTCGGTTTATTTAATTAATGTGCGAATATGATTATGCATGATGTCAATTTTGCATGTCTACAATAACTTTTACATTAGAAATTATAATATATATACTATAATATAGATAGTGGTAATAACAATTATTTGCATCATGATTGGGGTTGCTTATTAGCAACATTACTATTGGCTTCATCATCTTCCTTGTCAGTACCATTGTTGTCAACAATCTCTTCTCTATCTGGACTGATTATAGAGAACACATCAGTCTCTTGTTGGGAATCCTAGCAAGGTCCTCTATGCCTCACTTTCCTAACTTTTGTTGCTCCATTGTTAAAGGCTCTCTAGAATTTGTTGAAAGCCCTCATAAAGATATATTTCTCTCTATTGTTGAACCTGCATGCATGGCCACACCTTACTTCATCCCTGCTGATACTAACCGACCCCTCCCTACAAAGGCTCACGAAATTGGGCAAGGAGATTTCAATATGGAGAGATCTACCTGCAAAGCAACAAATAGGGAAGTGAGCCTCTTTGATTATTCAATAATCTCCCTCTTGCAACCCTTAAATTTATCCCCATTTCTTTCCTTTCAAATGTGCCACAAAATTTCAATAGACAAACTATTTCAAAACATAACATGATCCTTACTCATTTTGTTATCATGCATCAATATATTTTTCCAATTCACTCTATCATTATTCCATATATTCACATTAGAGCAAAACAACTTCCAGATTTCTCTAGCATAGAAACAATTAAACATGATGTGCACAACTGATTCTAGCATGCAATAGATGCTACAAATTTCAATATCATTCATGTTAGACTTAAAATAATTCTTTGGAGCAAAAAAAGCCATTTAAAACATACCTTTTTAGGTTCTATGAAGTTATGCCAAACATTATGAACAAAGTTTTGTCACTCTTTATCATTTAATACAGTACCCCAATAGAGATTCAAATGATAGAAAACAACATTAGTACAAATCAAGTCTTTGTAAATTGTTTTAGCTTTGATGTCAACAAGATCTCCCCATCCTTCCAGGAAAGATCATTGGAAAAATCTAGCCCCCTATCCAAGTTTGAAGGAAAATGAACTTCCTTGCATGCCTCCAATAGGATGGAGTACATCTTTGCATTGGAAGTGGGGAGATCGAATTCACCTTTCAAAGCATCCTAACTTTTAATGTATCCACCATCAAGGATATCCTTGAAAACCGTAATCCCTTTTTCATTCCATTTTTTTGTGGAGTAGCCCTACAATAGCGCTAATGGTTTGCCATTATGATGCAGATTCCACCATATAGAGCTAAAATTTTGGCAAGAGGAGTTATCAAGGGAGATGCAAGCATATTTGAACTAAGCATTGTGCTTGGTTATCTCCCAAGATTTCCACAGACTTTTAAAGACTAAGGACCTAGCAGGGTTCATGGGGTGCTTGTTAATAAGAATGTCACTCATGGGCAGTAATTTCCAAGACTTAGCCTGCTTAGGAATGGCATCTTGGATATTTTCCTCATTAAAAATTTCCAAGATTCATTTCCATCTAATTCTTTCACAATCCGTTTTGATGCTAATGCAACCCCCTGTAGTTTTAGGTCATTTAGACCAAGGCCTCCATGTAACTTATCTATACAACACCACTCCCACTTAACCGCATGTTTCTTTTTTACCCCTTTACCATCTAACCAAAGAAAGGCTCTTTTCTTTTTTTTGAATTTCATTAATCTAATAATTGTAGAAAAATCACACAAAAGCAAAATAGATACTATAAGAGGACAACACCTTTTGACATACCTATAGATTTCCTGCGAATGAAAGGTACTTCCTGTTCCAATTTTCTAGCTTCTTGTAAATTTTGGAACTGATCCAATTCCACATTTCCTTAAGATTAAGGCTTATGGAAAAAGGTATTCCTAAATATCTTATTTGCATATTGGGGTCACCCCATTGAAAGCCATACTCTTTTATCCAATCTGGAGGAGACTCTTCCCATCCCAAAATGATAGATTTAGCAATAGAAACTCTCGCACCAAAGGCTTGGCATAATAGCTCGAGTTTCCTCATCAATGAATCTAAGTTTATTTTTTCCAATTCCTTGAATAGGGAGGTATCATCGGTAAATTGAACATTAATCAACTCATTTTTATCAAGGAGCATGATGCATTTAACTCTTGGTGAGGCTATGTGTTCTCTTAATAGGTAGAATAGAGCATCTGAGGCAATCACAAAAAGGGAAGGTACCAAGGGGCATCCCTTGTCAGATGGATCTCTCCAAGATCACTGTTACCTAATTGTGCTTTTTAGACCAATCAGGTTAGGCTAGGACAACACTGATGTTTCTACTTTGAAGAAAGAGAAAGGTACACAAATTTTCTGCTAAGGTTTTCATAATCATACAAAAAAGGTGCCATGAAATGAAATTTTTCAGGTTTCATTATGCAATTGCTTTACAAATGAGAAATAGTACATAGACATTTGCACAAAGTAGTTGTTTATATTCATTACAAGAAATATGTTTATAAGTTTCCCACACAATTTGTAGGAATAAGTGGATAAGATACAATAAGAAATAAATTGAACATATAAAAGTAAAGAGCATATGTAAGAGGAAAGGGATCCACCATTGCCTAAATGACGAACCCTAGTGTTGATTATTTGCATTTTCAACTCCTTGGTTGATAGCTCCAGAGGTGTCTGCAAGGGATAAAGAAGTAATGTTAGAGCTCGGGATTCCAATTCTCTCAATATGTCAAATCAATAGATTTTCAACCTATTTCTTATTAAGCATCATATCAAATTCAAAGATGTCTCAAAGATCAGTACATAGTCATCGGGAAGATCCAAGAGGAGTAAAGATCATCAAAACATCATGAGAAGCTTTGGGCTTCTTGTTTTCTTAACTTGTGTGTTCTATGTGTAGGTATAGGTATTCAATATACAGTAACTTCTTGATAAGGAGTGCCATATACAAAAATAAAGGATGACAGTAAGGAAATCACATATGAGGACATTCACTTAAGAATGATACTGCAAGTGATATCAATGGGTAGTGATCAAGAAGATGACAATGGCTACCATGAAACAGTGAATGATAGAGTATTAAGGGAAAATTGATGACATTAAGGCAACAGTATAAATGAGTTTTAATCTTTATAGCCTTTTGAATATTATGACAGTCAAGTGTAGAAAGATAGGGACAGTCAAGTGAATGGATGTGAAATTTTTTTAAAGTCATTCAAGCATGACAATGAGAAGAACAATTTCCTATCAAAAGAAGTGGCAACCCATCATTAAATTTATTTTAAAAGAATTCACCATAAGTACTGTAGGGTAAGAATAGGAGCTATAAAGTGACCTCTAAAGGAGCAGCTTACAAAGCAACCAAACTATTAGACAGTCATATAGACCCAAAGGGAAATAGAATGTATGAGGGGCAATCCATAGTCAAGACCACAATCCTAACAAATTCCTTTTAGCCATTATCAAAGAGACAATCTCATTCATCATTAATGGAGAGAGATCAAAGAGATAACACTTTATTAGGGAGCAGTCATATTATGACAAAATATGACAGACCTAATGTCATGAGAAGACTATTTTGACTAAAGCAAGGAGCTTCATTGAGTGAGTGACAGCTCATGGAACAATAAAAGAGTTGTAAAATACAAGATAAAAGGGTATAAAGACAGTCAATGCCATGAATATGATTAAGACAATCATTACTGTCTTCCAAAAATAGAGTTTTGAGTTCTTTTTGGTCAAGCAGATTGAGAGGAGTTTGGAGCTATTTTAGCTCAAATTGGAGTAGTTATGACTCCCCTCTTAAGGGATTTTCTCTTTTTCTTGTGAGAGATATTATGAGTGTAGTTAACTGCAAGTGTCACTTCTTGGCAATTTGAGACAGCTTAATTGTATTAAAGGAGAAAAAAATTATGCTTTTTTCCTTAGTTCTTACTTTTTTCCTTTTCTTGCATATTGTAGGGAGACTTAGAAGTTTTGTAACTCAACATTTATTTTCACATGTATATACAACTACAATTTATTCAGCTTATTTTTATTAGTGTTTGCATAGATTCCTTTCATTTTTCAATAGAATCAAGTGTTTACCTTCTCTATTTCAAGTTTTGTGTTTCTTATGAATGATTTTGATGCAAAATTAATGTGTTTAAAGTATAAAAACCTTTAAATTTTTGTATCATTCATAGTTTCATGTATACAAAAGCAGTTAATCATCACAGGTCATAGGTTGTGCATTGTTTTGTCTCATCTTCCAAGTTGTGAAAACTTTGTTTTCTTTCAAAGAAGATAAATTTCAAGCCTTTTTTACAAAATATTCATGTAATCAGATTTCCCAAATTGAGTTGTGTGAACAAATATTTTGAAAAATAATTGTGTATCAAGCTGCAGGTTATTACATTTTGGTGCATCACCTCCTAGAATTAGCTTTTCATTTCATCAGCTAGCCTTCTTCCCTTTTCCCACAAAAGATTCATTAATTTCTAGGAGATCTAAAGGGGAACCAGCCCATAATCTAGAGGTTCATTCTCATAGTAGGTCACCCACAACTTGAGTATGATCCCATGTTGCACATGATTGTTGAGTTTCACACTTAGCTAAAGGGCGCAATCCTTCGTGTTAACAGTTTTTGGCACACCCGGTGGGACTTTGGATAGAGTTTCAGGCCAAAAGGAATACCATTCTACTTTGTTTTCTTGGTGTGTGTGAACAACAGGATTTTAGCCTTCTGAGAGGTTAAAACAACATACCTAGTGACTATTATTTTGGTTTTAGCAAATCTAAGTGCAAATATGTAGATCTAGTGCAAATACTAATCCAGAGTGATAATATTTACATCAAAATATTGCTAATATTAGGTGTGTATATCAATAAGATCTACCTTTGGAGGCAAGATCTACACACATCTAGTGACTCTAAGCTCAAATCTACTAGTTTCAAGGTGGAAAAAATGTTGGTATGATTCTTAAGTTTTGATTAATTTTATTTTTAGGTATTTCAATGAGTTTCCAGCTTATATAAATGTTGGAAAATGTATCCATTTCATGGAGAAAAGATTCATCACGCTCCATTTCATGAAGCAGTTGTTAGAATACCCTCCTTCCAGCCTTACCAAGCTAATCATGATGTTGATTTTACACCTAATTCTTGTGATTTCCAAAGAAACCAACATGCAGATTATGATTACCTCCCACCCACCCCTACTCAACCTTCATGGCAACACACCTATGCTCATAACTAGCCCCAAGAAGAATGTTTTGTTCCCAATCAACATACTTTTTCTACTAATCAGCCTCAGTATGATGATAGCATGAGCATTCAAGATATGATTTTAGATCTTCGGGATTTTGCTTTGAATTTTCAAAGACAATTAGATTATATTAACATAGAACAAGAGTACAACATGCAATAGGAGGAGCATGCTAACCAATCCTACCTCTAACAGTAGGAACAACAATCTTATGAGGCCTTTTGTTATCAACAAGAGATGGAAGAAAAGAAAAAGCATGAAGAAGAAGAGGAACAAATGAGTCAACTTCTAGCCCAAGTTTGTACTTGGTTACAAGCTGAAGCTACCCAAAACCAATCCATTAATCCTCAATTTCAGTCATATCAAGAGACTGAACCAAGTCATCAAAGTACTAAATAGCCATGGCAGCCTTCTTTGACCAAGCATCCAGATTTTAAAATGCCAAACTTTGGTAAGGCTATTCCTTGTCTACCAATCCAAGATCAGAAAGAGGAAAAGGATGTAGAACCTAAATCATTCAAGATTCCAAGTTGGTATAATGGGAAAAAGGAAGAGTTAATGAAGGAAAAAAGGGATTCATATGTTGTCTACAAGCCCCATATGATATACAAGATGAGAAATCAGACTTCTTACAAGGAGGAAAGTATGAAAATGAAACTCTATGGCAAGAGGAGTATGAGGTTTTTGTACTGTGTCCTCGACTAAATATGAGCACAATGCATGTGAAGAGGATGTTGTATTTTTTAACATATCTTTCAATGAACTTGCTAGGGTCATTCTTTCTATGATCGAACCATTTGGATCACTCAACCTACTAATTAAATCCTTAATTTGTTTTTGGTTGTTCTCAATTTCACTCATTAGATTTTGTTGAGTGCCAGGAGGGTGTTGAGTGATTGGTGGAGGAGGTTGTTGTTGTGGTTGATTTTGTTGTTGAGAATTTTGTTCTTGAGGATTTGGTTGCTCTTCTTGTTGAGTATTTTGATGGTTTGTAGGTTGATTTGCATCTCCTACAAATTCAAAAAAAAAAAATCAAATACAGCCTAAAACTAACAAATTCAAAACAAAAAGCAAACAATCCTTACCTCTCACATCTCCTCCTCGTTGTGGTGCCATCCTTGCGAAGAAATAGCATCTGTTGGTGAATATTTTTGCACAATACCTCCTCCTAGAACAAGAGTGTGAAAAATGGGGGTTTTGGTCGTGGGCACAACAAAAAAAATAGTCGAAATGAAGAATGAATGAGTTTCACTTTTTTTTTTCTTTTAACATGTCATAACGTGAGTGCGTTATAACACGCTCACATTATGGGCTCATTGTGGCTGAGCCTCAGGTTAGACACACCAAGCCATAATGTGAGCATGTTATAACGCGCTACGTTATGAATTTTCAAAAAAAAAATTGAAAGTGGCCACAAATTGGCTACCCATCTCCATGCACCCACCCCCAGGTAAGTGCACCAAGATGGTTCCCAAAAAGGGGGCTTAAGTGGCCACTTTTTTTCTAAAATAAGGAAATATTGACCTTGAACGTGAAATTGAGGATACATACACTCAAAATTTTGAGATGGAACAAAACGAAGGATTCAAGTGCTCCGAGTATACTTTCTAAACTACTAATTTATTTTGAAAATGGTTGAGATTAAGGGGTTCAAACAAGGGATGTACACAAATTGGTGTTATTTTTGTCAAAAAAATATAACATAGCAACTCTTGTACGACCCTCATACGGTCAATTTCTTTTTAGTATTTTTAAAATTGTTATAGTCAAAAGTTAGCTAATAGTATGTAGTTGATGCACGATTTTCCTAATAATTTTTTAATGAATATTTTATTTTTTACTAATTTTCGAAGTGGACACTTCCTGAAAAACAAAATTTTGGCTGTGCTACCCCTACAAATTTTGGAAACTAATGGAATTTTTTATTTTATTTTTATAAAAAAATTGTAGAATGGAGTCTAGTTTCTAAAAATGTAATTTATTTGAAATTTTGATGAACGGTTAATTTATAATGAAAAAAACACCAAACACTACTTTTTGCCAAAAAAGAGACATACAAACAAAATAAATTATGGATAAATGAATTAACATTGTCAGAAAGTGAAAAAAATTACTTCGTTGGATGGCTAAGAGAGAACCTAACATCATCCAAATATTTGATTTTTTTTATATTGAATCATGTGCAGTCCTGATGGTGAGCACGAACCCGATTATGTGAAATATTGTAGAAATTGCAAAATCACATCTCTGGTCATTGGGAATGCCCTCCAAGCCTTTGGGTTGGTATTCCAATGAAAATACCAAACCCAAGGCTTAGGGATTCCCAAAGCAAGATATAATGCGAGTGTGTTATATGTCAGTTTTGACATGGTTTTTTTTCGTTTGTGGGGAGCCTGTCTAGAAAGACATAATGTGAGCGTGATATAACGTGCTCGCGTTATGTCTTGCTTTATGTTAAATAAATATTGAATGTATGTTTATATATTTGTATGTTTGTATGCACATGTATGCCTGTATGCCATGCATGTATGTATTTATGCCTGTATATATCAATGCATGTATATTGTATGTATGCCTACTTATATGTAAGATTGTATATACGTGCATGTACATGTATGCTTGTATGTACATATGTATTATGCTTGTATGTATGTATTTGTGTATGTCTTTAGAGGAAGGGAGAATTTTAAGAGAGAGAGATCTAGAGTTGTCTAGGTAGGGTGCGAGAGGGAGAGGGAAGGGGAGGTGGAGAGAGAGAGAGAGAGAGGGAGAGGGGGTGGAAGTGAGAGTTTAAGAGAGAAAGAATGGGAGAGAAGGGGTTGGAGTGAGAGGGACTTAGCTAGGTAGGGTGGGAGGGATAAAGGGAGTGAGAGAGAGAGAGGG
>VDFB02281492.1:58934347-58969502 GCA_007258455.2 Sequoia sempervirens
ATGTCAGGAGTTTTATGTCAAAATAAATGAGAAATATGCATAATGTTCTCACTACTATAACAAGGGGCAAGTGGAAGTCTATGTCCAAGTTGATGAATAGCATGGGCATCTTGTTTCTCCCCAGCCATGTGAGGATAAGTTCAGTGATCTCAACCAAGAGGTATAAGAGGTTGAATGATGTCCTTGGCAGGGGCACTGCTTGTGAGGTAGTTGAGAATCCTTCTCTTCTTGAGAAGATGGGTCATCTTTCTAACAAGGCCAAGGATGATGTGACGAAAATTTTGAGATCAAAGCATCTTTTTTATAGGGAGATGTGTGCACACCATAATGGGAATAAGATTCATTTGGAGTCTGATAGTGGGTTGTAGTACCCATCTTTTATTTGTATCAAAATCTTTTCCTTATACTAGAGTTGATTTTTCTTTTCATTAGGTGCAAGTATGAAAATTTTGAATACACTGAGCCAATTGATATCATTTTATTCAAGTTCACTTAATATTACAACCTATAGAAGTTGAATTAAGAAACATGTATTTTAATATTGCGCCAAAATTTGTATAGTAAACAAAGTAGTGTTTGACATTCCATGGTCATATATTTATTATCTAATCCATTTTTTAATTCACGTGTTTAAAAAAAGTGTGTTTATATTATTTGCTTTGTAGGGCTCTTAGGTTGCTATAGATTGTTATATATTTAAGAGCATGATAGTTTAGTGAGTTTTTTAACCCACATTTAGTATTTGCAGTATATTATTTCTTTCTTTGTCATTGTAATGCACTATTGTGGATATCAACAAATTTTATACAACATTATTCTGAAAGAGATGGTTATTTATGAGCTTTAGTAATTCAGAAAGTGCTACTTTTTTTTTTAGCAAAGCTTGCACACTTGAACAAGTTTATCCAATAGAACTATAAAATTCCTTATAAGCTTCTTGGTGAAACTAAAGGTCACTCGTTATTGGAACTAGAGAAATATATTTATAAGAATCAATTCAGTTACTCGAGTTTGGAGTTTCTTGCAAAATTTTCCTTATAATTGACAAGTTCCCATATACATATACAATAAAAAGATAATCTTGTATGGATATAGTATTAGGTAATAATCTCTGCTCTAGATATGTCTCAATTTTGTCTAGAAAGTTTTTAAAGGGAGATCTATAAAAAATGGATATATATTGATGCGTCCTACAACCTCCATCTTTGATTCCATAGATTTGCAGAGATGTGAGACTATATGCTGGGCATTTAAGAATAGATAATCAAAATAGATAGTTTTGAGCTTATTTTGAATTTCTCCTTATATGCCGAGAAATATTCCTAAAAGGGTTTTGGTAAAGTTAAGAGTGAATAATTACTTTGTAAGATGCTAATGATTGAAGCCTCAAAATGAAGATAAATATTTTAGAACACTACGTGTGGTACGAATGTTTTTCAATGCTTTAGTATAGCATAATTCAACTATTACATGGTTGGATTGCAACGTGTTTTCCCCTTGTAAGCTAGTTGTGCCAATTCCTTGAGCATTATGGCTCTATGGGTTCAAAGCAAGTGTTATAACATGTAAGGTACTGTTGGGCTACCTTTGTGTAATTAATTTAAACAAAGTCAAAAATCAAGATGAAAAAATGCATTTTACTTTGTCCTCCATTTGTTTTTGTGTGAAAATAAAATTATAGATACTTCAAATGGGCCTCACAACTCCACTTAGATGCATAGACCCGAGAAAGGCTTAAAGCTAGATAAATGGGTAAAAATAAAGACCTTACTATGTCTAATATATATTAAGTGCATTTATTAGCTTCTATAATTTCAAAACTAAAAGGTTTATCTCTCGCCTTTGTTGGATATAACAATCATATAAAAATATATTAATTTCCTCTATATTTATGGTGGACTGCCGACAGTTTATGGTCTCGTCATTTCATGGTATGGTGTTATCACCGACATAATAGAAATAGATGGTAACACAATAGATCTATATACTGTTAATATTGATTTCACAGTATGGTGATATCACCAACATACTGTTTTATATTAGTTATTTTTCAAATACTAAATAGATCTATTGTTTATTATAGATACATTGGAGTTCAAAGTGACCGTGTGACAAAATTGCACAAAATATAAAATATATCTATACCGTTGTATTCAATTGCATACATTCTTATACTTGCAATTAAACATTCCATCAAAACACAAGATTTTCAACATTCTATATATATCCAAATTGTACATTTTTATATTATCCAATAAATTGAAGTTCCCTTTCATTTGTATACTCTTTTCCATTTTAGTTATTTCATGTGTTGTTTTTATAAGTTATATACACATTGATCTATATCAACCAACATGTCTACACAAATTCAAATAAGGCCTAACACTTCCAACTTGGGCCACAAGCGACATTCACAACATTGACTGACAAGGGCTGTCATTCAAAGCTATTTCGATAGTTCTTGATCTTCAAAGTCTTGGAAAACAAAGTCACACGCCAAAAAAATAAGCGAATCATTTGAAAGCAATGTCAAAGTCATACTCTTCATTTCTATACTCATTTGCATTTTATTCATTTCATATTCAAATAAAGCTATACAATTATTCAACATACCCCATTGCACACCTAAAGTGCAATTGCTAGTTGTACATGATGCAACTAAATAAAATATTATAACAAAAACACAAATATAAATATTAATGTTATTTTGGATTCCTACAATAGATATCTCTCGATGTTTTCTATATAGCCTATGTAATAGGATATATATTCTAGTTATAAAAAAAAATGTAAAATCAAATATACACTTAAACAGTTACCGTAAGAGCAAGCTGTCAATTAACATCTAGCGAACCCCAGTGAGAACATCGGTCAAAACATAGAGGTAGACAGGTGGACTTGGGGGAATAGAAACCACTGAACTGGCTAAGTTAATGCACAATGTCTAAGCATGCAGAGGGCACGAAAGAGTATTGATCGCCAGCTGTCTAGTTTATGCGTTTCTGTTATTTTCGCACTGAAATTTGAACTGCAATCCTCAAAAATAGGAAAACGGCATTTGACCGTATTTATTAATTAATTAAAAATAAAGAATGTATTGTATCTTTATTTTTAATTAATTAATAAATGCGATCAAATGACCGTTTTGTATGCTGCGTAGACAGTTTCCAAAAACAGAGAGAAAAGACCGAATTAATGGGGGACTAGGTGGAGCTCGCGCAGTACGCGTTCATTACTCTGATCTACGCCTTCATGCTCGCGAATTTGATTTCCATCGTTATTTCTTTCAGAGATGACAATTTGCGAATTACCCGTGATGTGGCTTGCAGTTTCGTGGCGGAAGCCGCAGGAGAGGCCGAAATGCTGCCAGAGGTTGAATATGTAGAATAGGAGCGAGTACACGGAAGAACTGTACACGAAACGCTAGAAAAATGTGACAAAGTTGTAAGAAACGAGGGTTTTGAGCTTCAAAGCCTAGAAAGCAAAGGTTTGGAAATTGAACCATAATAGACAAGGACTCAGAGATTTAAGCTCTGGAATAGGGCAAGAAAATCGAGGTTCTGGAGTTTCAAACCCTAGAAAAAGAAGTTAATACTCCGAGAAGCAAGGGTTTGAATTTGCAAACCCTTTGAAGAGGCGGTACAACTCTAATAAGGGAGGGTTTGGATCTTCAAACCCTGGGAGAAGACCACAAAACCCTAATAGGCGAGGGTTGGAGTTTCACACCCTGGAGAGTGAGGGTTTAGAGGGGAAAACCGTCGGAACGGGAAGTAAATCCGTGGCAAGTGAGAGGGTTTGAGGGAGGAATTTGGAGCTGGGTAGCTGCATGGCGAGAGCCATTTGGACAAGGCGGAGGATGATGATTGGGAGGGCGGAGGATGATGATTGGGAGGGTGTCGAGTGCACGGAATTGGATGGAAGCTTTGACAATGACTGGGCAATCGGCATAGAGGATTTCGAATGATGAGCAGTTGCAGTTTTATGGACTTAATAAGCTCAGTACGGAGGGGTTGTGTACTGTTCCTCAGCGTCCAGCTCTTAAGATCGCTGCCAGAGTTCAATGGTATTGCTCATTTACTTAATTGTGGTTTATGAATGATATGTCACTGTAGAGGTTAATATTGTGAATTTGTGCCGTGCTGTTTAGTTGTTTATTCAGAGGCACAAGGCAGACCGCCATTTCTATGTGGTTTGTTTTTCCATCTTGCTTCTCTATATTGCAGGATTTTTCCGTGATCTGCTGGTCTTTACTTTATTTTAATTTTTATGTTTTTAATCATTTCCGATGGCATTCCCCTGCTTTTTGTATGTCTGTTACGACATATGTGTTGTGAATTCCTTAACCAGTGAATTATGAAACTGGAAATATTTTTCAGTTTTGGTGGCTGTGGACTTCAAACCATTGGGGCTTCAGCTATGGTTAATTCTTTTTCAGAATTCCATGAAATCTCACAGTGACCCATCTACTTCTATATATGGTGTGCACCACCTTTTTATCTGGTATCTTCTTCACAAGTGGACACATCGAGGTAGCATTCAGAGACAAGAATGAAAGCACATGGCAATTTCATTGCTTTTACATGCATTTTCACTTATCTGGACTCATATTTTTAATACCCTTTCCTTTTTCTTTGACAGTTGAAACTTTGAGGATAATTTTACAGAGACTAGGTAAAAGAGATTGTCATTGGAACTTTAATGCAGATTTGTCTGTAACCTTTCAAGAATTCCATAGTGACTGTTCTCACCCGAATGCCACTGCTTATTTTCTGTTGTCATGTTTTTGGAAGTTTATCTTACCCAACATTTAGTTTCCTCCACGAGGTCTTTTAATGCACTATCTCCCTAGAAGATGAATAAGGGAGAAATGATGGGTAAATTAAACTCTCATATTACCAGAAGCTATAAATATTTGTTAGTACTGCATAGGTTATATAATCCATTTTCGGGTATAGAGGAAACAGAAGAAATTTGTTTTGTTAACATTTTGTTGCAGAACATACCCAAGCCAAAGGTAAAATGGAACGCTTCCGCCAGAGCTAGCCAATTTATCGCACCTTGTGGGACTGAAAGTGAGCAATATTGAATTTTCACGATTTTATAATTTGTGTTTAGGCCAGCTGAAGAAATGGTCAAATAGGTGATGGCAAGATTTTCACAAGAAATATTGATTGAAGTCACCACACCTTACTCACAGGATCATATTATATGATAATATAAGAACAGCCTGAACAACTAGTGTTTTTTCTGTTTTGCACTTGTGTGGAAACTAACTGAAGTCACCACACCTTACTAACAGAATCATATTATATGATAATATAAGAAATGCCTGAACAACTAGTGTTTGTTCTGTTTTGCACGTGTGTGGAAACTAACTTTGGACCTTAGGGCAACTCAGGCAAAATAATAGTTTATTTTGTAATTGTCAGGCAATCTTCAAGTTTTATCATTTGACTTATTACATCGATTAATCCACTTTTCTATTAGAATATTTTTGGGCTAATGCTTTCCTTTATAGATATTGATTTTTGTTCTCTTTGACAGAGATCTCTCAGAAAATTACTTCAGCCGTAGAATACCTAAAGAACTTGGTTTCATGCCTATACTGATAAATTTGTAAGCTCTCTAGATTTCTTTTCTCATATTAAGTGCTAGAGTACCATTGTGTTAATGTGTTTCGTTGATGGAACAATGCCTTCTTATATAGCAAAATTTAAATTCTTGATTGCTCTTTTTACTATGTCTGTGATTGAAATTCTTGATTGCCTGATCAGATCTATGTTAGGAAATCTCTTATCTGGCCCTAATCCAAAGGAGCTTGGAAATCTTGCAAGCTTGTTTGAATTGTAAAACCCTCCCTCTCTCACACTAATTTGGTAACATTAGAAAATGTTCTTATAGGAAGAATATGACTTTTATGTTGGCTTCATTTCCATAAATGTGTGAAATGTTTGAACCATAAAAATATATTTTCTCTGCAGGAAGCCTTTATTCGAACAATCCTGATGTATGCTTCCCCAAGAGATTGGGAATCAACATTACTATGGAATATGTATGACTATGTATCTATAAAATTTTAATAGGAGCTTATCAACTCCAACAAGTAGTCTATCCACTCGTGTTTTAGCACAAACTAATAGTGAGAGCTTATTTGTTTTCTGTCAATTCATTTATGTTTGATCCAAGCCTAATCTGGGAGATGTCTCAGGCAATCATTATTATCCTTTCATATGCAGGTATTCATCTTTTAAATTAGTTCATTGGAGACATACCTTAACATTTTTCAACCTACGGAATTGGATAAAATTGTAAGTACCCATGTTCTTTGATATATATTTCTTCATTACAAAGAAATTACGAAGTTAAAATTATTATCTATCACATAAATGGTTTCAAGCACATCCATATAATTTTTCTGTTATGGTGGATACAGTTTTGCGTCTGGCAATGGTTTCACAGGTGAAATACCAAATTTTATTGGAAAACTGATTAATCTTGAAAAACTGTGAGATTACTTATCTCTTCTGTGAATTTGTAGCTGATACTGAGATTTTTTTATCAGGACAGTAAGGCTAAATGAAACAACATACTAATATGCGCATAAGATCTACTTTATTTTCTGCACCCTCTACTGTTGGAGATTCGTCTGAAAACAACGAACATTGGTTTTTTTTACAGGATACTTAAAGAAATTTCTTTGAAGGGACAAATTCCTTCAACTATTGCAGGCTTAACTAAAATGAAACACTTGTAGTAATGGTAATGCTCTAATATCCTGATTTTGTGAATCAAAGTTTACTATGGACTAAAATCTAATAGTACTTATTTCAGTAAAAGTCTCTTATCTGATTTTATTACTCTGCTTGTTTGAACACCTACAAATTAGTAACTTATATGTGTTGTCCTCTCGTTGTATACATGTTGATTAGTAATGTCCATTCAGTCATATTGACACTTTAAAAATTAACAGGAGGATAAGTGAAATAGCCCAAGGTGGTTCAGATTTGGAATTCATAAAAAGTTTTACAAATCTGTGTGAATTGTAAGGGAAAGAATGTCCTTAAACCATCCTTTTCTTTGAAGCATACAGCCTATTTTTGAAAGTAAGTTATTATAACTGGGTTTGTTGCAGAGTTCTAAGAAATAACATTACCAAAAAATCCAGACATAATTAACTTGAACAACTTGGGAGCGCTGTAAGTTTAAAGCTCTAAGCTTGAGCTCACAAGTATTGGAAATCTAAAATGCACTAGATTTCTCTAATAGATTTCAATAATATGAAGAAACCTACCTTATAGGAGAAGTTCTTGGTTATGCTTCCAAAATATTTTATTTGGTCAATAGAGACTAGCATCTAAGAAAATCCCTTTTTACTGTTTTTCAAAGTTATAAGGAAGAAAATAACACGAGCAGTATATTTTAGGATTAGCTATTGTGTTGCCAAGAATTATCCATATAGCTTACTAATCGATTATGATACTATGTACATTTAAAAGTGGTAAGTAATTATTAAAAAAAGGTAAAATACAACAGTTTTTTTTGGCTTTTCATAAAATAATTAAAATTAGGAAAGTGCAATAATTATTTTCATAGGTAAATGATATATTATAGTATCATTAGAAGATTACATCATTTTTTTCCATTGTAGTGGGCATATTCCAAAATCTACCTTTATATCTTCTATATGGGGAAATAGACAAAACCCCCAATTATGCTATTTGCCTTCTATCATTCATATGTCAACTTAGATAATACATATAAAACAAAAAGTTTTGGACCAGCTTTATTAGATTGTAACCAAATAGAGATTCATGATTCTACCTCATTCTTTGAGCTTTTTGAGATTAGGATGCTAAGCTAAGACACATTCAAGCCTCTTTTTGAGGGAGACTAGTAATAATAAATGGCCTTGTTGGCATTACAAAACCATAGACAACAACTAGAAGAACCTCATCAACCCCTCAAGGGAATTGGCTTTTTGACATAGTATCAACCATCTTCTAAATCAATTCTTTCGCCTCTTCAAGATCAAATATGATCACAATGAACATTAAGGAGATGCCATAATTGAGCATATAACGGTGGTTGGAGATCATGAAATCTTCTCCTAACACCCATTGGATTGCATATAGAAGAATATTGTGCCTCATCTTTAAAAACTTTCTTTAGCCTCTTCTTCCAAATACCTCCTAAGAAAGCCATATGTCACTAGCCAAGAACTAGTTGAATGGGGGTATCTATGGGATTTGTCGATGATGTCGAGGGATTGATTTCAATATACAATCCTTTTGATTTGTTTATTCACCCAACTCGGAAATAATTCACGTCTTATGATATTGGTCAAAATCTAGCCTTGAATGGTTTCCCAAGCTGGGAATGAGCAAAAGCTCAAATTGCCATCTCCACCATCAACACATCTCCAATAATTATTATCCACCATAAATTCATTATTGATCTTCTTATGTCTTGACCATTAGTGCATCCATGTTAAAGGACATTTTACATTTTAAATTTATCCATGGGTCAGCCTTAGATCTTATAATATATTCCTCTTTAATGTCTATAGCAGAGTTAGCTAGAATGTTGGCCCCTTCATTTAACTCTATGTAGACATGTTTGATGGTGCAAGATTCCAATGACTCCAAGATAGGCCAACCATTAAAAAAAATATTTTTGATTAAGGGGTAACAATTAGGTTTTGAAAAGGCTTGAAACCTTTTACAAGGGCATTGACTACCAAATATGCTTGTCCTCGACCTTGCAATCCACACACCCTTTATTGAAGAAATTTCAATCGTGGAGAAAGGAGGGCAAAATCCTCAACCATCACCTCAACTAGAGTTACCTTGCTTGTAATGTCTCTGATTGGATCCAATCGTCAATTGAACAAGAAAAAGCATTTTTAAATGCTAAATTAAAAATAATATTAAAAGAATAATAATATTAAGAAGTTGGTGATTGTGTTTGGTCAACCCATTTGGGAAGGCGCCATCACTACCTATATATTGCGCATCATTGGTTGAGGAGGGCATCGAATTGGAGAAACAAAATTAAATCTTTGGAGAGAAAAACCTCCAAGGTTCGGGTGTAGGTTGGACATAGTCCTTGGTTGCATAGCGACAGTTGTTCATCACACACATCACACTTGCCTGTCGCTCCTGAGCAGAGATCATGATTTTGGAATTGGAGCAGACACATTCCTAGGCATGATTCATTACAACATCGACATTACATAGGATTCCAGTCTACCATTACTGGATGCCAATCACCATTCGCAAGCACCACAATACTAGATCACGTCGCCTTGCACACTAGAGTCTACTCGGGAATTGAGCGGGGTAGGGAAAGTTGAGCGCTGGACACCTAAGCGACTGGAGAAATAATAGATATTGAGGAACGAGGCCTTCAGGAATTACCGCCGAGTCATTTTTGTGAACACGCAGCTATAGCAAATGCGAATGATTGCAGGTTGATGTGTCATCATTGGGATTCTGAGTCTATCAACTTCAGTTTGGGTGTCAGTAATCGTTCAATCCTACTTAGGTGCATTTCCACATACTGTGTTTGGTGATTGTCATTTGTAGGTGGTTGTTCAGGCTTAAGTATATAAGACAGAGGGAATATCGCCGTTGTTTTGGCTCATGATCAATGAATGTCAATTTAAGTGCATATATTTGAACTGAGATTGATACTTCAGGGGTCTCATAACTGATCTAATTATATCAATTGTTCTATGTAAACCTAGGTTTCAATCACTGATTGTCTGACAATATTGTGTGTTTCTTGTGAGTCATTGTGTTTGGTCATCATTATAGATCTACTATTTGGAACTATTAATCTGATATTATGTGTAAACACCTGTTGATATTAAATTTATATATCTGTGTGTTGGAGTTTCAATTTGAATATTTATTTGTTGTGTAAAGTAGAATTGGGCCTCTCATAGTGGTATCCTAGCCTAAATCTTGCCAGCCTGTGGGTCTATCTTCCTTGGACACATGCAGATCTACATTGGACAGGAGAAATAACATGGATTGAAGATTTACATTACCTAAATTGTTACCCAGGGTGGAGGACATAGACCCTGTCGAAGAGTTGTTGCTGAAAGCACAAAAAAAGATAGAAGAGTACAAGTCTGAAGCCTCCAAAATTTTGGACCAATACCAAAGTTTGCTAGATCACACAAAGGCTTGTATTCCCCTTGATGAGTACTTGAACGCCCTTGAGTCTCACTACCCCCACAAAAAGGGACTTTATGACTACATAAGGCGAAAGAAGAAAGAAGAGGAAGATTCAAAAACTACCAAGGAAGAGATTAAAGGGCCGGAGCTAGAAGAATCAGTCCTAAAACAAGAAGAACCCAAGGTGATGGAATGTGAGCCAAACGCACAAAAGGAGGAAGTCATAGAAGTGATTGAGTCCCTTGAAGATGCTGAAGTGGTGCCCGAAGTAGAGAAGATTTTAGCTATTCATAAGGAGGTCAATAAAACTGTGATGATAGTGGAGCAAAAAGAAGGATCAAAGTTTCAAGCTATCAAACAGGAGGACATCTCAACGACAAAGGATAGTAATGTTTAGGAAACATCAACCCAAATTCAAGGTATGGACATGAATGCATCATATGATTACGATGATTCACAGTGTATGGTAACATACAACACCATGCAACATAGTAGATGTGATGATGTGATTGGGTTGTTTGAGATTGAGTGCCATGAAAAAAGATTACAAGTCTATCTAGGAAACCCCATGATTATGCACTTGGACTATAGGGAGGTGCCACAAGAAACATTCATACACCCTTGTACCAAGATTGGTGATGGAGTTTGGAAGAGAAATGTTTATATTAGAGTTGCACAACGAAGTGGTGAAACAATGATTTTGAAGTTGACATGGGATTCAGGCATTGTCATTTTCGGTGCATTATTTCTTTGGGATCATGACGAGTTGCATCACAAGTGTTGGCTTGCTAATGTCTACATTAGGGCTGAGCAGTGAAAGATTGGGTATTTGTTGGTCATCTTGGCATCCATGGACACATGCTTGCAATTGCTTGAGGACAAACAATTTTCGAGATGGGAGGACTGTAATGTCCTCGATTGGATCCAATCATCAATTGAACAAGAAAAAGCATTTTTAAATGCTAAATTAAAAATAATATTAAAATAATAATAATATTTAAAATAATATTAAATAAATAATAATTTAAATTATTAAATAATAATATATAAATTAATAAGTTGGAGATTGTGTTTGGCCGACCCATTTGGGAAGGTGCCATCACTAGCTATATATTGCACATCATTGGTTGAGGAGGGCATCGAATTGGAGAAACAAAATTGAATCTTTGGAGATGGAAACCTTCAAGGTTCGGGTGCAAGTAGGACGTAGTCCCTGCTTGCATAAGGACTTGTTCATCACACACATCACACCTATCCTTCGCTCTTGTGTAAAGATCATGATTTTTGAATTGGAGTGGACACATTCGCAGGCACGATTCATTACAACATCGGCATTACACGAGATTCTAGTCTACCATTATCGGACGCTAATCACCATTCACAAGCACCACGATACTAGATCGCGTCACCTTGCACACTAGAGTCTACACGGGACCTGAGTGGGGCAAGGAAAGTCGAATGTTGGACACCCAGACGATTGGAGAAATAATAGATATTAGGGAACAGGGCCTTTAGGAATTACCCGAGTCATTTCCGTGAACATGCAGCTGTAGCAAATGTGAATGATTGCAGGCTGATGCATCATCATTGAGATTCTGAGTCTATCGACTTTAGTTTGGCTGTCAGTAATCGTTCAACCTTGCTTAGGTGCATTTCCACATACTGTGTTTGGTGATCGTCATCTATAGATGGTTGTTCAGGCTTGAGAATATGTGATGGAGTTTGGAAGAGAAATGTTTATATTAGAGTTGCACAATGAAGTGGTGAAACAATGATTTTGAGGTTGATATGGGATTCAGGGATTGTCATTTTCAGTGCGTTATTTCTTTGGGATCATGATGAGTTGCATCACAAGTGTTGGCTTTTTAACATCTACATTAGGGTTGAGCAATGAAAGATTGGGTATTTGTTGGTCATCTTGACATCCATGGACGCATGCTTGCAATTGCTTGAGGCAAAGCAATTTTCAGGATGGGAGGATTGTAATGTCCCCAATTGGATTCAATCGTCAATTGAACAGGAAAAAGCATTTTTAAATGCTAAATTAAAAATAATATTAAAATGATAATAATATTTAAAATAATAATTTAAATTATTAAATAATAATATTTAAATTAATAAGTTGGAGATTGTGTCTGGCCGACCCATTTGGGAAGGTGCCATCACTACCTATATATAGCACATCATTAGTTAAGAAGGGCATCAAATTGGAGAAACAAAATTGAATCTTTGGAGACAGAAACCTCCAAGGTTCGAGTGCAAGTAGGACATAGTCCCTGCTTGCATAGCAACAGTTGTTCATCGCACACATCACACCCGCTCGTCACTCCTGTGAAAAGATCACGATTTTGGAATTGGAGTGGACACATTCCCAGGCATGATTCATTATAGCATCGACATTACCTGGGATTCTAGTCTACCATTACCGGACGTCAATCACCATTCGCAAGCACCACTTTACCAGATCACATTGCCTTGCACACTAGATTCTACACATGAACTGAGTGGGGTAGGGAAAGTCGAATGTTGGACACCCAAGTGATTGGAGAAATAATAGATATTAAGGAACGAGGCCTTTAGGAATTACTGTCGTTGTTTTGGCTCATGATCAGTGAATGCCAATCTAAGTGCATATATCTAAACTGAGATTGATACTTCAGGGGTCTCATCACTGATATAAACTGAGATTGATACTTCAGGGGTCTCATCACTGATATGATTTTATCAGTTGTTCTATGTAAACCTGAGTTTCAATCATTGAGTGTCTGGCAGTACTGTGTGTTTCTTGTGACTCATTGTGTTTGGTCATCATTATAGATCTGCTATCTGGAACTATTAATCTGATATTATGTGTAAACACCCACTGATATTAAATTTACAGATCTATGTGTTGGAGTTTCAATTTGAGTATTTATTTGTTGTGTAAAGTAGAATCGGGCCTCTCACATTGCTTGATGAGGAAGAATGTCTAATTGAAGATGCCTAATGCTACATCGAATCCATTAACAAAGTAGGAGCAAGAATAGCCCCCCTCCCCCAACTTGCTAAGAGGGCAATGGGATTTGATGAAGGAGATGCTTGAATTAGGTATGAAGGAGAAGGCCTAGTAGGGATAAGGAAATTGCTTGATCTGCATCAATCCTAGGGGAAGCCACCTTAGGAAAAACCTCTAAGATCACATTATAATTCGAGGCAAGACTAGGAGACTTGTCATACTAAGAGGTAGAAATGATAGAATCACTTATAGTGAATTGATCGGGGGCATTTTGCCACCATGTAGCCAAGTCCACATTCTTACTGAGAGAATGAGGATAGTGAGAAGCAAGGGGCTCAATACGAAGCATTGTCTGCAACGAAATGATAAATCCTCATTATCAAGTAACTAAGTCCATTGCCTATTCTTTACCATCAATACAATATTCCCATGAAGAGCCTTGAAAATGTTGTCTACTAGAATACATGCATAGGTAGAGTAGTTGATGTTGGACATGATTGAATTAGCCTTCAAAAAATTACTAATAACATTGTTGATATCCTCAAAACATGAGTTTTCCCATAATTGGAGAGGAATATCAGACAACCTAATCCAAATTGGCATAATTTTGAGTGATTCTATTAAAGGATTAAAAAAAGGAAACCATGGCTTGAGAGAGGGAATGTTTGCCCCACATCCACAACCTACTCTCTAGCACCAATTCCATGTCCTCAAGAGTAAAAAAGTTTGTGATAAAAAATCCCTAATGTAAGGATATGGCTCAATCATGCCATCATTGAGAGGCTTCAAAGGCTCCAAAACCCATTTATACAAGTTTAAAAGAGAAGGCCAATAGTTAAATTTGCAAATCAAGCTTCAATGATCATGTATTTTCTTTTTTATTGTCAGTCACATCTTGGCTACAAATCACAATAGGGGAGAATTGAGAACAAGAAAGGGGCCAAACTTTGCCGCTTTGAGGAAGGCAAGATGAACTAGAGGGAATCCCCAATCGAACCTTGGCCACATAGGATAGATCACAATCTACCCTAATCATGCCAACATCAATGAAACTTGGGCAAGAGAAATGGCAACTTTGTTAACCATGCTACATCCATTTATTTGGTCATTAGGATTGTAAGACAACTCTTGTAATGCCCCCTTTTGGGATATTCCTAAATTTAGGCCTGCAAAACAATCATAATCACTAAAAGTTGATATTAGTATTGACGAGTATCAATTTTATGGTTATATTCAAATTAACACATAAACTAGTATAATATTGAGAGCAATATATCATAGCTAAAACATCATAATAGTTAGATCTAAAGTCATAGAATCTTTAACATTTGAATTCTAAATATCTTAACATCATTAATGATTTTTCAAGACATATTCCTATAGTCAATCATATTAGGAATTTTCTAGAAATGTTTGCAAATCGCAATCTCAAGGATGATTGTCCTTGTATTGTGAGAGCATGGTTGGATCCTTATCCTTCCATCTCAGGGTGGCATACTTGAGAAGACCCTCAAGCCCAAGAGCACTTATACACCTTCTGGGCCATGAGCGTTCCATCCCGGGGATGGCGTACTTGAGAAGTCCCTTAAGCCTAGGAGCACTCATCTGCCTCCTGGTCCATGAACATGGCAGGATATTAGGTCCACTCCATCCCTTAATCCAACTTGGAGGCACTCCATCCTCCTTGATCAAGCTCAAGAGCACTCATTCGCCTCATAGCCCACAATCGCTCCATATGGTGGGTGGCGTGCTTGATAAGATGCATGCAAATTGCCTTCCTTAACAAGCTCAGGAGTACTCATATGCCTCTCGACCCATGAGCATGCAACTTGGAAGGTTGATTGACCTCCCTATTTGCAAAACACTTATAAATTCAAAACAAATTGCTAAAGGAATCTACAATATTAATTGGTAATAAAATATCATTATGTAATTATAATGTATATACACACACACACATATAGTTATTCCAAATTTATAATTTAAAACTTACTTCCAATAATATTCTTACTAAAACAATATTTATTTCCAATAGATATCTTATATTCTAATTTCTTATTTTTTCCCTCTTTTTCCAATCCACTTCCTTGATGCCTTTCACAAAATGATTCCACCTCCCTATATATCCTTCACGGTGGGGGTGAATAGTCACACCCTTTATAATTATTGCACCCCTTACAAAGGATGCACCCCTCCTTAATCCAAGTGTTGCCTTTGTTTTTGCTACTTTGATCATTGACTTTAGTTAATTAAAGTCTTCACTATATTAGCACTGCCTTATATTAATAGGGAATCAATGCCTTTTAATATTTCCTTTTGAAGTCTCCTTTGGCAGTGATTATTTTTACTTCTTGTGCAAGCTGTGCGATCAGAGGGCATGATAGCCCTTGAAACCAACAATTCCAAAAACATTGCCTAGAATAGGAGTGAGGGATCCAATAATGGGTGTAGTAGCAAGATTGACCTTCCCACAAATAATAGCATCTATGCATCTACTAGAGGCTAGTGTTGGAAAAACTCCTTAGAAGGAAAAGGTAGGGTTCCACAAATGGGCAAGAGCAACAACATTTCAAAATTTGGTATGGAAAACCTCCTTTGAAACTTTGAAAGCTAGGTAAATAATGTTTCAATGTTTAAGAGAATGCTATTGATTTTTAGTTCAACGGTTTTTTCATCCTAATTGCATTAAGGCAATTTTTGAATATCCCTTGTTTTTGACATTGTTGTATTCAAATACTTCGCAAATTTGTAGATCAAGGAAGAGGGCTTGTGCTTGAGCTTCATTATTGATCTTGTTCGTGAGTTTCTTTGATGTTGCTTCAACCATATTTCCTTTTTCATTTGAAATGATACAACCTGCTCATGATATCCATGAAATTCCTCTTGATGCTCTAACCAAGTTTAGGTTTCATGGGCTCTGTTGGGTCCTCTTGGCTTGATTAGCATGCATCCCCATTGTGGGAAAGGCTAATATTAAGAAGCAATGTTGCATTAATGATAAAAATAATAAATGTAAAATGTTTTAATGGGGTTACAGTTAAATGCAACAAATTGTGATGTTTAATCCTGGTTCTTGAGTTTTTCCGTCCGAGGTCAACAAGTTATGTTATGCTATGCTAAAGATGAAAGTCAAATATGCATGCTTGGATTAGAATGTGTTTGGGCACATCTTTGAAGATGGCTACTATAAATGTTCCAAAGATATATGTCCCTTGGTCCAGATTTGGCTTTTCGTCCCTCTTCTGGCATATGTACGTTCATGATCTTCTACAAAGGATGCTGCGATGTTTTATGTTTGAACATTGGGTGTGTGGCAATGGTGATTTTCTTCAGATCTTTGTGGTTTATGCATCTATATTTCATTTTTCTTTTGGACAATTATAATTGGTGAACTACATGGTGAAGTTCTTGTATGAATAACTCCATTTTTACAAATCTCATAATTAATTCTTTGTTTTCTGTTGTACCCCTAGGGTCTTAGAGCAGGTTCAGTTGTCAATCTAATGTTGGGATTGATGGAATCATGGTTCATGTCATGGTGGTTTGATGTTCAAAGATGCATTTTGTTCCTTTGTCAGGATTGATGGATGAATCATGTCTCTAGGGTCTTGGTCCATAGTGACAGTTGTTGATAATGGTTGATTTCACTAAGATAATGCAAATGAGATGTTCAGGAACCTTTGTAGGCAAGGTCGATCAAAACCCAAAAGTGCATATTTTTGGTGTGTGTCATGGCTAGGGGAGTCAAGGCATGGCCTTTGTCTATAAGTGCCCAAAAAAATGGAAAATTTATAAATTATTAGAAGTGGCAATCTTTCTCCAAGTGCACATTTTTACATATTTGAAGTTAGAGCCAAAAAGTTAAGTGGTAAATCAATTCTTTAGGTGCACTTTGCTAGGTAATACAAAAATAGATTAAGGAATAGAAAAATGAAATGGCCCATAAGTGTGCATTTTTAAAGTTAGAGCTAAAATATTATTTGGCAAATGAATTCTTGAGGTGCATTTTGCTAGGTAATGCACATTCAAGGAATGGAAAAGTGGCAATTGGTCCTTGAGTGTGCACCTAATTAACTAAAACTAAAAGTAAGTGTCAAATCTCCTACAAGTGGGTAAATTTCATGCCTCGTGCAAGTATCAAGTGGTAAAAACCCCCCAAGGACACATTATCACTTGTCAAGTCAATTCTAAATGAGCATTCTAAACAAAAATTGGCTAGGGTAAAATGGCAAGAGCTAGTATACAATTTTTTTAGGAGTTTAGTATGTCTTGATTTATTTGGTCTACTTATCTCATTTGATGGTCATTCTTTCTTGTCATAAGAGCTAGTATACAAATTTGCTAAAGGACTAAGGACTCTTTGTAAGAATATCACAAAACTTGTTATGTGTCAAACATTGAGATGCTTTCTTAATGCAATATATTTGGACTCTACTTTTAGTTTTTCTTTGGTTTTTGAAGTATTGACCTTCTTCCAAATTTCAAGTATATCTTGAGCAACATAACAAATATTCTCTTAAGGATACTTTGTGAGATTTTGAAGTTGCTTACCAACTTGTTAATTGAAATACTAAGGACAAGAAAAAATATCATTGTCCTTTTAAAGACTATAAAATTGGATTGTTGGTTTGAATATGGTATGCTATGCAACTAGTTTCACCTTGGGATCTATTCACGCCTAGTTACTTTAACTTACTCAAGTCACTTACTATTTGTGTCTCACATCATAAGATGAAGGCATTTGTTATGATCTTAGTTTGAACTAAGACTTTATCTAGGGCTTTTATCCTTGCCTATAAAGCAAGGTAATCTTATTGTGTTGTATCATTATGTATTTATTGTTTTTAATAGTATAACGGTTCTTTTTATTGCATCTATCTTGTGGAAGCTATTTGGTCTTACTAGATAGATCCCTACTCTTGCTACTAGTTAAAAATGGAGATGCTTTCTTAATGACAATATATTTGGACTTTGCTTTTAGTTTTTCTTTGGTTTCTTCTCAACATTGATAGACTATGGTTATATCTATGGTTATTCTCAACCTTAATGGATTTTGGCCTCTAAGACTTTGAAGCTTTGTTTCCATTATTGTTGTGGTTTCTGAAGTATTGGCCTTCTTCCAAACTTCAAGTATATCTTGAGCAACATAACAAATATTCTCTAAAGGATACTTCGTGAGATTTTGAAGTTGCTTACCAACTTGTTAATTGAAATACTAAGGACAAGAAAAATAATCATTGTCCTTTTAAAGACTAAAAAATTGGATTGTTGGTTTGAATATGGTATGTTATGTAACTAGTTTCACTTTAGGATCTATTCACTCCTAGTTACTTAAGCTTACTAAAGTCACTTACTTTTTTTGTCTCACATTATAAGATTAAGACACTTGTTATGATCTTAGTTTGTCCTAGGAATTTATCTAGGGCTTTTATCCTTGCCTATAAAGCAAGGTCATCTTATCGTGTTGTATCATTATGTATTTATTGTTTTTTAATAATATAACAGTTCTTTTTTATTGCATCTCTCTTGTGGAAGCTATTTGGTTTTACTAGTTAGATTCCTACTCTTGTGAGTTTTTCCATTTCTCTAACATAGATAGCATCCTATCAATATTTGAGCAAGCAACTTAAAATAGAGAGAACACTTTAGGGAAAAAAACTTGGTTTTCATGATTGAATTGGTGTAGGTTTTCACACTAATTAAATTATTCTATTATTTAACATGCCAATATGGTGCCTTTCTTAGTGTAGGCTTTGTGAAATTTTAGATGGATTGAATGCAACTTTGATGGAGGAGTTAAAGGGAAACCAAAGCCTACATGGAATGGGTGGCAAATTTGGAGATTAAAAGGGTTGCTCTGGTAGATCTTTATGAGATATATGGAATTACAATCATATATATGGTAGGAATAAAATTAATGCATAAAGGTCTAGAGGTAGCATAGTCCAAATGTTTACAAATTTTTGAAATATAAGAGGATACCATGTTTGTGATAATAGGTCTACATAAGAGAAAAATTCCCAATTGGCTAGTAGATAGAATAATTCAATAAGCAACTAACTTAATGTAATAAAAAAAGGATAAAATGATCTCACATATAAGGTGTAAATAATAGTGTTGCTAACTACTACACAAAAAGGGTGTTGAAGCTAAATCTCTTAGGGTGATGTTGCCAAATAATATAAGGTCTTGAGGACTATTGAAATTGAACCAAAAAGACATTGGTAGGTAGAGTTTTGTGTAAAGGAATTCCTTGCTCTTCTACAAATCCTATAGAAACTAATGCAAATACTCTAGATTAGACATCCATAATAAAGCCTACCTAGACCTAGATTGAAGAGACTACTAGATGCAAGGTGAAAGCAAGTTTTGGTGTAATATGATCCTTTGATTGGGCTCATTGCTCAAACTATATTCAAAGTTTGATTGTTAATTTTAAAAATAAAATTAAAAAAAAATACAAAAAAAACAAATTTCTTTATTAAAATTGAAAATAAATAATGGGTTAATGCTTATGTAGTCCTTAATTGTTGTGAGGTTGAGACAATGAATTTCTACATAGACAGCTAGATTTGCAATTATTGTGCAAAATGAGCAAATATGTTAGTGGAACTTAGAATACTCTTTGGCTTACGAGTAGCAATGCCACTATTTTTCGTAAACGTTGATTGAATAAAATTGCACATTTTTCACACTCCAATTACAATCATAAAGTGTCATTGCCATCCACTACTCATCTAAATCTCACTACTCATCTCAATCTCATAGCATTATGTAGAGAAGGCTAGCCCAAGGAGGTGTTGGTCATTTTGCTTGGTGGGTTTATGGGCTGATTTAGATTTTAAGAGGAATGGGCATATTTGTACATTTGACAATTCAATGTTAATTATAGGCAATAGATTAAATTAATATAGTTAGAAATTGGAACTACAAGAACCTTTACATTGATGATCCCTAAAGAAAATTATTTGACATAGTTGCTTGTATAGTTGATCAAATTACTATTGTTTTAGAAATTATTGTGGTAGTCATTGATCTTTGTTACTGTCACAATTGGAATTGTCATTTCCATATCCCTTTTTATGTTGAAACAAGATATGGTGTGACAATGACATTGAGGAATATAAAGTGAATTTAGAAGAGATCACCTTTTCCAAATTCATATAAGAATGAAGGCCTCTTCTCTTTTCTTTGGTAAGGACATCCCTTCATTTTAGAAGCTTGTGATGATTCTTTTGTTCGATTCTCAAGAAAATTGAATGTAGCGAGACCAATGGATGTTATGAATTGATAGTAAGAGAAGAGCTAAAATAAATGTATCTCCATGTAGTTCCAAACACTTGTTTCCATTAACACAAAGAGTACCAAAATCAATTTAGTTCCAAACACTTGTTTCAGTGGCAAGGAGTTCCCAAGAATTACTTTGGAGTTGGAATGGTCCCAAGGAACTTTCTTAACCAAAATGAGTCCTTTATTTTGCTAAAAAGAAGGTTGCAAAGCCTTTGAATGTAAGTCAACCAATGTTTTGCTTGGTTTCAAGTACCAATTGCTTGGTCAAAGTGGAGCATGAAGGAACTTATTTGAGACTATAAATTTTGGCTAAGTATGAAAACAAAGAGCTTGAAATTTGTGTCTTAGTCTAATGAAGGGAAAGAAAGGGTGGAAAGATACTTTAGACCACAAATATTTCAAATTGCCTAAACAATTTACAAAGGGTGAAAGACATGGTCAATACACATGGGCACTTTGTAATCCAATTGATGGGAAATTGACCAAAATTTTCCATGGTAAAAACTAGGGGTAACAATTGGATCTTATTTAGGATAAGGACCTTGTAGACATAGTAGGAACCTAAACTTTCTTGCAAAGACTAGTGCCTTTCCCATTGGGCCATAGAGTTGAAAATTGAAACAAACAATGAAAGACACCAAAATTGAATCAAACACATCAATAACTCCCAAGTAACCTATATAAAGGGTTGATTGCAACCTACCTTGATTGCTTGATGAAGATCATGGTATTTCATTAATAGGTTTGGATGCAAGTGTAGAAGAGGAGATTTGCTACCCTCAAGTCTCTAGGACAAAGAAGAGTCTACAAGGAGCATATATCATTTAACTTATGTAATATTTCAATCTACATGCATATTACATTCGTAGATGAATGAATGGTCTTTCCAACGAGGGCATAAAGGAATGTCTTATTTGAGAATATTGACAATAGTAAAATATTGTAGAATCTTCAAATTGCAACAAACTGCTTTCAATCCTGGACATTAAGTACAATTTGGTTATTTGATATTGTTTGACAACATGTTTACATTGTCAACCCAATCAGATTAAATCGTAAAAACTACCAATCTTGGGAAAGGGTTATTAGAGTGGTATCAAAGCTGAAGTTCCTGCCAACCTTTGGATAATACAACAAATCGATTTTTAGTTTGAAGCATGGCAACCAAAGATAGAAAATGGTCGGCAAGATTAATCTATGAATTAGGTAGTAAGTTCAATAATTTATCTCAAAGGGATGAGGTTTTGGTCACATTGAAAATAGTAGAATGTTTTGAGCCTTGTTGAGCAGTCACCTTTTGATTTGTTGCAGGTAGCTCTTGTTCCTACAATGACTTCTTTGGGCCAGCACAAGTGGTTGAAACGTACAGATGTTGAGATAAGATTGATGATTACTTCCTGTTTGAGTGAGGTCTTGAGAATATTAACACCTAAAGTGCCTTATGATGATAACACAATGAAAGAGGTAATACAATTGATGGTGGATAGTTTTTAGGATCTGGATGATATCAAAAGTCTTCACTTTACTAGAAGGGTTGCAATACTCAAAATACTCGTGGATATCAGATTGAGCAAACTTATGCTAGGTTTGGAATTGCATGATGTGATCCACATGTTTCACCATTTCTTTGCTACAATCCAGGATGAACATAATGATAATATTATTTCGGCTATGCAGTCTATTATGGTTCTAACTATAAATGAGAGTGATGATGTGCCTCGGTCTCTTTTCTTCATCCTATCAGGTAATAGGAAAAAGGGAAATCATGGAATCCTATTAGTGAAAGAGAAATTAGCTTGAAGGGTGATTAATCAATGTGTAACAAAGCTGAAACTTTTAATTTTTGGGTTGCTATATTTCTATATTGCATTGATTTGCTACAATTGTAAATTATTTATCAACTTTGTGAAGTTGCTAGAATTGATTATCTTTCATTGGGCCCCTGTCCTTGATTGTATCAATAAAATATTCATACACTTGACTCTCTACATAGATACATTATATTCAAGATTGGTGGAGCATCAATGTGCAATAACCCAACAACTATTTTCATCACAATAGGTAGGTATGGTATATAGTGGCTCAAAGTAAATAATAGGCACATTGTGCTTAAATAGCCAATGTGTTAATCATAATTTATGGGTTGTTTACATGATGACCTGAGTTTCCATTAAATAGTTAGTTGGTTAACCACAACCTATAAGTTGTTTGAGCTTATGTGTGTTTATTCATATTTTTTACAATGACAATACATATAAGCATTTAGGCTAGGCATGTATGACTATGGACACCTTATTTAAAATTTTGAAAATATTTGGTTTTATTTTCTCTTTATTGGTCAAACATTGGTGTGTTGATGAATTTAGTGTTGTGATGGATTGGTGTTACTAAATAATAACAAATCATAGGATGTGAAGAAGGTGGCATTTTCAAATCTAAGTTTGAGAGGATTTGACATGATTGATGAAGCCAAAATAGTAGTAGAAAATCATGCTTGAGAATTGCTTCATGACTAATATTCTTGTGCTCATTGCTTGGGATGTTGGAATCAAAGTAAAACTTCTAACAAAAATGTTACAATCAAGTTAATACTTGTTTTCTAAGTAGTTTCTTGAATCTATTTTTTTTTCTCTTGGATCATGTTTTCATAGGGTACATGATATTGTTATTTTCTGTTGGCTTTGGAGTTGCCACATATTTCACTTTGTGTGCATGGAGGTAATTTAGTAGATTAGTTACTATCAATTATGTTGGTGGTGCAACCCGATCTCAATTTTGAGGAATAATGACAAATAAATTGCTAAAACTAGACAATTTGTAGCTTTCAATTTTTAAACAATTATTTTCTTTATCCAATTCTAGCTATTTGAATTTATATAGCTTTTAACATTTATATTTTAAATTTTAATGAACCAAGCAATGATCATTTTGGGCTTAACGAATAAAGTGGTTATTGGTTTATTTGTGACAATTTTTGGCCTACAAAGAGTTCACAATAGATTAATTTTTGTTGTGTATAGACTTAACATCGTAAGCAATGAGGTATGTCTTGAATTTAATAAAAAATTGGGAATATATGCCACTAAATAGGTCTTAGTAAAGATAGAATACAAACTCATCAATAGAGTATGGATGATTAAGGCCAATGTTTGAGAATGGGTATTCTCTCTTTCAGTTTAGGCTTAGCTAAGCCCAAGAGGGTGTTCCTAGAGGTATCCTTGATTGGATGTTTTGGCATAAATAATATAACAAAATGTTATGACTAATAGTTATACCCAATGTATGAAAGACTTACAATATTTGTCACGAAATCTATGACTTGCTAGTTGACTATTGAACCTTTCATTAAGCTGATTATAGCATCCTTGCAAATGTGTGCATGCATGACATAATTGAATTGTATCATCATTCATTGATTCAATTTGACTTTTAGGATTTATTTTAGTATCAAATACTTTAGGAATGATGACATACCTTCAACTCCCAAGATTGATTTTCTACTTTCAGGGAATTTTTGCATTTGTTTGTTTTTTTTCTCTTTTTCTTGCTCTTTGTTGGCTTCAATGGATGATAGAGGATTTCTTTCAACATTTTCATCTTCAGATTTTAATTTCCTTCTTTAATGAATGTCTCATCCATTCTTGTTTTTCTCTTAATTTCAAGCTCCTTGCATGTTTGTGTTTTTTATTGTTTTTTCCCCATAATTTACAAGTCCATATCAATATTTAAAAAACTTGACACAATAAGAATGTTTATTGAATCTGAGTGTATACAAGCTAAATATACTAAATGCAAGGATTATGGCATGGGTGTGCAAATTTCACCTTTAAGATATTGTTCCTTTTGATCGTTTCTAATCAATAGAGTGGTACTCTAGTTGCTTCTAACACCTTTTGTTATAGATTTCAGTTCATTCAATTGAGTGGGTATATTAGGTAATTTTTATTTTTAAAATATTATGTGTATATATAGGTATATATGTATGCATATATAATATATATACATACATGCACACATCTATGTGTATGTATATATAGTATATACCTACATATGCATATGTATGTATATATAATATATACATGTATATGCATATCTATAATTATATACATACATAGCAAGCTTGAGAATAAAATTGATTTTTGTTTGTAATTTTTGAAAGCATGTTTTTCTTTTCCTCTTAGCACTAATTATAAATTTATATATTTTATGTTTCCTCTATCATAGGCAATCTTGCTCTTAATCAGAGGCAGTCTTACGAACAAGTTCCTCAATCGATTGCAAGTAATTGGCAAATCCATCCTTATTTAACTAACCCTAACTAACGCGTACACCATATTTCTTAATTTAATTGACCCTAACTTTTTCTATGTTACTCAATGCTTCTCTTATGCTACTAATTTAAAGTGCAACATTACATGGATAGTTTAATGAGCTTTTATCTCTTGGATCGCATTGGCTAGCATGCATGGCATATTATTTGCTTAGAATATTTGTATAAGATTTCCTTTCTATCATGAGAATAGTAACATTCCTTGAGCTTTTGAGCCATGCAAAGATTTGGCCTCTTCTAGATGGTTTCTCCTCTAGTTGTGTGTCTGAGTTTGCACATTTGCCACTTATCTAGCATTTCACCATTTTCTAGGTTTCACTTGACTTCCTCTCCACTAATCATCAATTTGACTTGTGGCACTCACAAAATTCTCCTTAACACCTTTGTGTTAACAAAATTCCTTAACACTCTTATTTCATTTTTTCTAGGCAATCTAGATTATCTTTTTATCATTGTAATGGACATTTGGCCTCTAAGTTTCTTCCTTTGTTGGTTTGCTTATGCACTATCATTAGTCACAAATGGATTTTCCCACAAAACCATGTACCTCCCTTCTACTTGGTTTAGATTCATTCTTGTCAAAATTTCCTACATAGACAACTTCGTCAAAGCTTTGAGTTTATCAAAGAAATCCACGAGTTCACAAAACTACATAAACTTTACTCTAAATATAAGTCTAAAGCATTAATCTAAAATAGTAAACCTAAAATATAAATCTAAAAACTTTCTCCACATTGGACTCTAGATAACCATTTATCATAATAGTAGTTACATTAAGCATTGTCAAAAAAATGTGTCAAAGTTCAAATGGTTGTTTATTGAAACATGATTATTACAAACTACAATCATGGGGTCAATCACACAAATTCCTGAGGATTCATGTCTAAGAAAAATCTAAAAAAGGAGAAATTATGGATATTACTAAACATAAGAATGTGCTAATTGATAAGTATATAATAATGTGTAATAAATGTATAAATGTTATAGGCAAAAGGACCCAACTTTACACAAAATTATGTCATTTGCCAATATATCTATATATCAAGACACTCTTCTCAAAATGAACGCAAAATAAATAGAAAATGACATGGGTATGCAAATTTTACCAATAGAATACTAATAAATAAGTTAAATGTCGCAAAATCACACTCCCTTGCATTTAATAATTGACTTTTCAATAAATCCCACCTTCTTGCACCTTCCTTCAAAAAGAAATAATTAATAACAAGTACTAGTTTGTTGTCATGAATGGTTCAAAATAAAAATTAGTTTCAATCTTAGTTTCACCTTGTCCATCAAAATTCAGAAACAAATGTAGATTAAGGAATTTGTAAAAATTGAAAAGAATAAAAAAATAAATTGTTGATTGCCTATATATATATATATATATAAATATAAAATTCAGAATAACAAACCTATTTCATTTTCAACCTTTCTTCTATCTAAATAAATATAAGTTAAGGTTGGTTTTAAGATTACTTCAACTTATTCATCTAAATTAAGATATTATAAAATCTGTAAAAAATAAAACATGAATGAAAATTTATTGATGACAACCTTCAGAATAGGAGATATTAACTTGCATATTTCAGCTGCTTGATTATTAGGGACTATTGTTATGACGCAGAAGATGCTTTGCGACTGGACATCTTGCTACTTGGTGGAGGAATGCCCTCCTTGATCATTTGACTGGGGATGCTTCCACTGTTCTTGGCTCTTTGGTGGACCAGGGTCCTTGTCCTGTATCCTCGTTGGTGAATTGTGAGGGTGCTTGGAGGCTCCTCATGACGTGGCTTCCCTCGAGATTGGTGCGGTTCAGAGGATTTCGTCCCTCCCTGTTAGGACTCTGCCTTTTGAACGGTTTCAGGCTTCCCCAACGTTTGATCCAATTGCCCGACTGGTGGGCTGTGAGGGGATTCTTGCTCCTGTTTAGTTGAACGATTATTAGTAGTTGTTTACTTTTCCATTATTTTTGTTTCTTGTTACATGGCCTGTTGTAGGTCAGCTGTCATTTTGCTGACCTTTTATTTTAAATCAAGTTTAAGAACCTATTAAAACCTATTTATTCTTTAATAAAAAATAAATATATTTCTCTATCTAATAAAAAAATATTGAAAATTCATTCCTGATATATTTTGTACATAATCCATTACAATCCTTATAATGTTTAATCTTGCAACCCCAAGAATGATATGCTTGCTAATTGAACTGTTAGAATTCCCAATAGATGTTTATTATAGTGTAGCTTAAAAAATGTGCGCCCTTTATTGCTCAAACACTAATATGTGCACCCCTGTAGACCAGAATGTTAAATCAAGTGAGGAATGATCTTTTTCCCAATGTGCCAGAGTAGGCTCGACATCTAAATCAGTGCAATGAATGGCTCCTCCGACGTACTCTCCTCTGTGGATGGAAAAAACGTAACTTCTGAATTCGCATGACGTTTGTGATGCATTTTTGGAAATGCTTCTCTGCTTAAATATTACGTTGTCACTGTCATGAAACTTTGTCTTTCTTGTGCTACCTCTTATCCAAACAAGTTCCTCCACCACCTCTTTCATCGATGGTCTCTTCCTCCTTTCCAAATGAAGGCATACTCTTGCTAGCCTTGCCATATTTTCCATTTGTTGCAGGTTTTCATCCTCCAATACTTTGCTATCGAAGAATTCTCTGAGGCGGTTGTCATTGAGTCTAGTAAGAAAAAGTGTAGATAAATTCCACTTCTCGCTGATCCTTTCTACACTCAGGGGTTTCAGACCTATTAAAACCTCAACCAGGACAACACCAGAACTGAATACATCACTTTTGTCAGAGAGCTGATATGTTTGGAAGTATTCAAGATCTAAGTAACCTTTTGTGCCCATTATATTTGTGGTGTAATGTGTTATTGGAAGCAGACATGAGACGAGACATCTCGAAGTTTGCAACTTTGGGAGAGAATGTCTCATCTAGAAGAATATTAGACGACTTTACGTCCTTGTGGAAAATGGGTCGAGATGCTCCAGAATGTAGATATGCCAAAGCCTCCCCCGTCTCGATTGTAATCTACAGACATGACGCCCAAGGAAAAGACCCCTCTTTGAAGTGTAAATGTTCAAACAATGTTCCATTGGGAACGTATTGAGATACCAACAATGGGAATTTAGTTTGGATGCAACACCCTAATAACTTAACTATGTTTCTGTAATTTATTTGGGAAAGAATTTCAACTTCATTAAGAAACTCATGGTTATCCTCTAGATTTAAAGCTTGGTTGGACTTTTTAATTGCCACAAGAGTACCATCCAATAGAATTCCTTTGAACACAGTTCCGAAGCTGCCACTTCTCAACACCATTTCCTTTGAATTATTATTAGAAGCTCTTGCCAATTCATCGGCAAAAAACTTTCTCGGGCTTTCTCTACCCCCTCTAGGAGCGATGTATTATTGCAACTGCTGAAAGTACTTGGCCTCCACAAGTTTCAAATGGCGTTTCTTAGCTAGCAAACCAAAAGAGACCCTACTACACAGACAATTACAAATGAAGACACGGATCCTATGTGTTTTACCAAACTGGATGTCAATAAAATAAATTCTTAAATATTCAAGAATAAAAGTAAATTTTGGACAACAAAAATAAATCATACAAAACACACAGACAAGATGTATTTTGAAATCAAATAGTTCTCTAAATTTTGACTTGTTTAGGTAGTTCATGTGAAATCACACATTCTTTTCCAATAGAACTCACTATAATCTAAACTTTGACTTGTTTAGATGGTTCATTTGAAATTACATTCTTTTTCAATAAAACTCACTGTAATCTAAACTTTGACTTGTTTAAATGATTCATCCAAAATCACACATTCTTTTCAAAAGGTAAGCCATTAGATCAAATCAAAGTTTAAAATACGTGTAAGCCAAAATCCTATGGTTACCTATTATTGTAGGAATGGTGAATGTTTTTGAGCCTATCGACTGGCATCGTGTACCCTTTTGAAAGCCATCTCCACTATAATCCTTTGCATATGAACAATTGTAAGAACCAGGAAAATTATGACATACACCCCCCTGTGATGGTTCAACTCACTAATCCAAGTGTCGATTGCATTCATCCACATCTAAAGTTGTAGAAAACTAGGTCATGTAGGATTGATTGGGTTCACCAAAATATAAATGGAAAGGTACCTTTAATAGATTTTCTAATATAATGAAATGCATAAACTTAAAAACATTTAACTAGATTAATATGAGTAAGGATTATGTGCTAGTTTTTTGTGATTATTGCAATGATAAAATGTGGAGACTAAATAGAAATTTTATTTACTTAGCTTAATGAATGAATAATCTATACCATTGATGAATATTCTAGAATAGGTATAGTCTCTGCCTTAAAAGTGTGATTTCTTTATTAATTGAATGCTTGAAATTTTGCACTAATTAGGTGCTCTACCTAGAGGTCAAGTTCACAAATCTAGCTTAGATCCAAGATCCAATATTCATCCTTGAACTTGATCCAAGGCAATGCCAAATTGTACTTTTCTACTGGTTCACCTTCACTCCTGCCTTTTTTGATATTTGGGAAACTTGTATTTATATTTTCCATGGAAGGGTTTTTTTATGTCATAAGGAGTTTTTTTCTCTGAAGTCAGCCCTTGAAAATGTGTACGAAGATTGAAGACCGCAAGTTAGCACCCTACAATGATGTATGTATAGTTGTTGCTATTTTTTGTGCACCAAATCAAATGTTTCACTATTTATTTCTCCTTCAATGTTGTAGAATGAGAGAATTGGATAGGTCAAAGATTTGAAAGGAACTCAATTAAATATCTTTAAATACTAGGACATAATGTATCCAAAAACATAGACTTGGTTGGCTTAGGGCATGAAAATAAGGGGGGCTAATTGGCCAAATTTTAAACTTGAATTTTATAAAGGTAAGGGTCAAATACATGATTGCTAGGTTGATGGTCCCACAACTATAAAAGTTATCCTAGGTGGGTGAATGGTCAAATTGGAGTGTATAAAGGCTAAATGTACTAAATGCAAGGATTATATGAATGTATTATAGTATGTGCATATAAGGATAAGGTAGGGCCTAAGTACACGGGGATGAATGTGTATAGAGATTGGAAAAGGTTAGGAGAATTAGTCCGACTTCACAAAAGACTATCCCATTTTTCAATATGTATGTGCATCATGACATTTTACTCAAAATGGGTACAAAACTAAGCTGGAAATGGCATGTGGGTGTGCAAATTTTACCATTAAGATATTTTTTAGACATTTTCTAATCAAATGAGAGGTACTCAAGTTGCTTCTAACACCTATTGTTACAAAATTGAATTAGTTCAATAAAGTGGGTATATTAGGTCATTTTATTTTTAAATATTATATGTGTGTATATATAGATATATATGCATGCTTATATAATATATGCATGCATACATATATAGTATATACATACACATGCATATGTATGTATATACAATATATGCATAGTATATGCATATCTATTATTATATACCTACATAACAAGCTTGATAATAAAATTGATTTTTGTTTGTAATTTTTGAAAGCATGTTTTTCTTTTCCTCTTAGCACTAACTATAAATCCTATGCTTCCTCTATCATAGGAAATCTTGCCCTCTATTGAAGGTAGTCTTACCAACAAGTTCCTCAGTTGATTGCAAGTAATTGACAAATCCATCCTTATTTAACTAACCCTAACTAATTCGTCCACCATATTTCATGATTTAATTGACCCTAACTTTTTCTATGCTACTCAATGCTTCTCTTACGCTACTAGTTCAAAGCGTGATATTACATGTACTAGTTTTATAGGCTTTTCTCTCATGGATCTCATTGTATAGCTTGGGTGGCATATTATTTTCTTAGGATTTTCTTTCTATAATGAGAATAATAACATTCCTTGAAATTTTGAGCCATGCAAAGATTTGGCTTCTCCTAGATGGTTTTTCTTGTTGTTGTGTTTGAGTTTGTACATTTGCCACTTATCTAGCTTCTCACGATTTCCTAGGTTTTACTTGACTTCCTCTGCACCAATCATCCATTTGATTTGTGTTACTCACAAAATTCCTTGACACTCTTAGTTCATTTACTCTAGGCAATCTAGATTATCTTTTTATAATTGTAATGGATATTTGGTCCGAACACAAAATTCCTGAACACTCCTCGCTCATTTACTCTAGGCAATCTAGATTATCTTTTTATAATTGTAATGGTCATTTGGCCTCTAAGTTTCTTCCTTTGTTGGTTTGCTTATGTATTATCATTAGTCATAAATGGATTTTCCCACAAAACCAAGTACTCCCTTGTACTTGGTTCAAAATAAAAATTAGTTTCATCTTAATTTCATCTTGTTCATCAAAATCCAACAAAAGATGTAGATTAAGAAATTTGTAAAAATTGATAAAATAAATAAAAAATTACTAATTATCTTAAAACCATAAATGTATTAAATTTAGAATAATAAAGCTATTGCATTTTCAACCTTTCATCTATCTAAAAAAATATATAAATTAAGGCTGGTTTTATGATTGCTTCAACTTATTCATCTTCTTAAGAGTATAAAATTTATAAAAAAAAATTGTATGAAAAACAATTAATTGATGACAACCTTTGGAATAGGAGATATTAACACGCATATTTCAGCTGCTTGATTGTGAGAGACTATTGTTCTGAGGTAGAAGATGCTTTGCGACTAGACATCTTGCTTTTGAATGCCCACGTTCTCATTGAAAAAATGTGGGCTCGGCTACTCAGCGAAGGAATGCCCTCCTTGATCATTTGGCTCTTTCATGGACAAGGCTCCTTTTCCTGTACCCCGTTGGTGAATTGTGAGGGAGCGTGGAGGCTCCTCATGAGGTGGCTTCCCTTGGGATTGGTGCGTTTCAGGGGATTCTGTCGCTTCCTGTAAGGACTGCGTTTTGAACCGTTTCAGGCTTCTCCAATGTCTGATAATACATGGATTTTAAGAACCTATTAAAATCTATTTGCTGATTTATAGAAAACAAACATTTCTATTTAATTTTTTCCTTTCCAATTAAAAAATACTGATCAAAATTCATTCAAATCCATTACAATCCTTATAATATTTAATCTTACATCCCCAAGAATGGTATGCTTACTAATTATGGTGCAGCTTCAAAGATGTGCGCCCATATTGCTCAAACACTGGTATGTCAGGTACACTGCAGTGTTAAATTACACTAGGAATGACCTTTTTTCCCCAATGGTTCAGAGTAGGCTCGACATCTGAATGAGTGCAGTGAATGGCTCCTCCGACGTATTCTCCTCTGTGGACGGAAAATCGTAACTCCTGAATTCGCATGACGTTTGTGATGTTTGTGATGCCCTTTTGGAAATGCTTCTTTGCTCAAATATTGTGTCGCCACTGTCATGAAACTTTGTCTTTCTTGTGCCACCTCTGATCCAAACAAGTTCCTCCACCGCCTCTTTCATCGAGGGTCTCTTCCTCCTTTCCAAATGAAGGCATGCTCTTGCTAGCCTTGCCATATCTTCCATTTGTTGCAGGTTTTCATCCTTCAATACTTTGCTATCTAAGATTTCTCTGAGGCGGTTGTCGTTGAGTCTGGCAAGAAAAAGAGTAGATAAATTCCATTCCTCGCTGATCCTTTCTACACTCAGGGGTTTCAGACCTGTTAAAAGCTCAACGAGGACAACACCAAAACTGAATACATCACTTTTGTCCGTGAGTTGATAGGTTTGGAAGTACTCAGGATCTAAGTAACCTTTTGTGCCCATTATATTCGTGGTGTGATGTGTGTTATTGGAAGCAGACATGAGACGAGAAATTCCAAAGTCTGCAACTTTGGGAGAAAATGTCTCATCCAGAAGAATATTAGACGACTTTACGTCCCTGTGGAAAATGGGTCGAGATGCTCCAGAATGCAGATATGCCAAAGCCTCCCCCGTCTCAATTGCAATCTGTAGACGTGACACCCAAGACAAAGACCCCTCTTTGAAGTGTAAATGTTCAAACAGTGTTCCATTCGAAACGAATTCAGATACCAACAATGGGAATTTGGTTTGGATGCAACACCCTAATAACTTCACTATGTTTCTGTGATTTATTTGGGAGAGAATTGCAACTTCATTAAGAAACTCATGATCATCCTCCAAGTTTAAAGCTTGGTTGGACTTTTTAATGGCCACAAGAGTACCATCCAATAGAATGCCTTTGAACACAGTTCCGAATCCCCCACTTCCCAACACCATTTCCTTCGAATAATTATTAGAAGCTTTTGCCAATTCATCCGCAGAAAACATTCTCAGGCTTTCTCTACCCCCTCTAGAAGCGATGTATTGCTGCAACTGCTGAAAATACTTGGCCTCCACAAGTTTCAAGTGACGTTTCTTTAGCCACCAAACCATAAGGGATGCTACTACACAAACAATTACAAATGAAGAGACGGATCCTGTGTATTTTACCATACCAGAAACAAAATTATAGTTGGCAATAAATAAATTCTCAAATAATCAACAATCAAAGGTAAACTCTCAAATAATCAACAATTGAAGGTAAATTCTGGACAATAAAAATAATCAACAAGGAATGGTTAGGGCTGAAACATCATTTTAAGCTTTGATTTGTTTAGATGGTTCATTTGAAATCATCCGTTCTTTTCTAATTAGACCCATCTATTAATGTGATTTAAACTAAACCATCTAAACAAATCAAAACTTATGCATTTAAACCAAAATCTCATGCTTACCTACTATTACAGGAATGGTGATTTTTTTTGAGACTGGTGGCTGGCATCTTGTACCGTTTTGAAAGCCATCTCCGGTATAATCCTTTGCACATGAACAATTGTAAGAACCAGGCAAATTATAACAAACACCCCCCTGCGATGGTTCTACGCACTGATCCAACTGTCGACTGCATTCATCCACATCTGTACATAAATTATCATCGTCAAAGAGTGAGGGGAATCTAGAAGGCAGTGATAACAGAAGAGAAAATATGATGCCAGTTACGATACTAAATTCGAAAAGTGTGCAAATCATACCTGTGCAACCGGTGCCGTTAGAGTAACCAGTCCCTTCATAGCCCGGAAGACATTTGCATACGTGGCCGCCATCTGTTATGTTTTTACATTCGGCTTTCCCGGCGCAAGAGTAATTAGCTGTTCCATTGGCCGTCGAACAATCCAGAGCGCCGATGCTCCACTCGAGGCGGAGGCCGTAATGACCGCCGCCAATGGCACCATATTGGTTTGGAGGTAAGAACCATGTAAGTGGATCAATGATAGTGGAGAACCCACATGCGGTATAAGCCTCATAACTAATTCCCCCACCCGTGAAATTTATAACCCTCTGATTTCCTGGAATTCCAGATTCACAACAGCCATAGGTATTGCAGTATGCTGGATCATACTGATTTAAACATGTAGTTGTTCTACAGATCACTTCCCCATCATCAACCTCATTATCGACCCCATTATAAACTTTGAAAGAACCTTTTGATCTGCAACCAATGACCACGAACTTGTTGTTGGAGGAAATAGTGAAGGGTCCATCTGCAGGCAACTCGAAAAGCACAGAGGCATCATCATTTCCACTACACGACATGGCTTTTAGAGAAGTGGAATTTATGACTAGAGACCCGGCATAATCGATCTGCAGGATCTCAAACTCTGTATGCGTACCATTTACACCAGCGCCCAGAAATAGACCGCGCTCACCGCTCGAATTCCCATTCTCTTTCTCCGCGCAGCTGATCTGAAAACCAGGGTATCCGCAACTTGGATTGTCTATCCAAAATGGGTAACTCACATTCTGCGATCCACAGAATTGAAGATCGCATTGCGCAGCAGTAGACGAACACAAATACCACCACAGAAGAATTACACCACCTACCAGCCAACGCATTGGTACAGGTAACGACTTTTTATTTCCGGAAGCCATCAAATTGAATAGTACATGGCCAATGGTTGTACTATATAGCGAGGGCCATCTAAGATTGGATTCGGTCCAAATTGTCTGCTTTACAAGCTGACCGCCTGACTGGGTATACTGCTAACAGGCCGGTTGACTTATTTGGTTTAAAAAATGGGAAAACCAAATCTCTTAAATTTATGCAGGTTTGAAGTTAAATGATAACAATGTTAAATATTGTGTGCATAATTTTTAAAAGTGTGTTAAAAATATCATGTTTATAAATATTTTTAGATTTTGACTGTATTATTTTTTATCATCAAGATTTTGGATCATATTTTATTCTTTTCTTCAGTTCTAACTCATCTTGATGTCGGATCTGATAAAAATATTACACAATTAAATTTCAGAAATCTCTATGTATTGATATCATAAACTCTTCAACCTCGCCAACAT
>VDFB02281492.1:58969602-58981354 GCA_007258455.2 Sequoia sempervirens
GAGAGAGAGAGGGAGGGAGTGGGAGAGAGATAGAGGGTATAAAGGTTAAGGGTAGAGGGTAGATGGGGAGAGAGACAAGAGTGATTGAGTGAGAGAGGGAGTTGAGAGAGGGAGATGGGGTAGGAGGGAGAGATGAGAGGAGGGAGTGGGAGAGAGATAGAGGGTAAAGGATAAAGGGTATAAGGGTTAAGGTTTCTATTTTTGGGTGTTTAATTGGGCCTTTAAGCCCCTAAATGTTGGTGAATCCTAAGTTTTGACACATGATTAAAAACTATTTGAAGACATATGGGGTTTTGGAGTTGATTCATTGGTAGTCCCTTTGTAAATTTGGGCTAATTTGAAGCATTTTCCAATGGGTGGGCTATTGGTTTACATATATTTTCCAAAAAAGGTATATCTTATTTTTGGATATATTAATATTGGCCAAAATGGGTTGCTAAAAAGTTGTTGGTCTAGGTTTGAAAGGATCTCAATAAGAAGTTACACCCGATTCAAGGTTTGGAAAACTACTTGCAATTTGATGCCTTGATAGCTAAAATGGGAAAATCTGTGTAAATAGTGATTTGAATGATTCTTTATGATTGAAACCTATCTGAAAGGTGTTGGAAAACATGTCTCAATGCTTGGATAAGATCTAGGAAGCTAACTTGGTGTTTTGAGTGTTTTGAGCAAGGTTTACACAATGTGTAAAATGATGTTTTGATTGCTAAAAAGTGGTAGTCTGAGTAAACAGAGTTTTCAAAGTTTAAATGTGTATTGAAACTGCCAAGATAATGTATTTAAAGATGTATCTATGGTTTGGTAAAGGTGCAAACTTTAATATTGAAGATTTGATGTTTTGAGTAAGGTGGATTTTTGGTGCAAAATGGTGTTTTTGACTGCAAGTTAATGGTAAGTCTAATGGCTAGTGGTTTGTAAGTGTGTATCTGATTTATTTCAGTCAATAACAGGATATTTACAATGTCTTGGATGTTTGGTGAATGGTTAGAAGTAGACTCAATGGTTTGTAGTCGTATTCCCTCATTGAAACAAGTTGAAATGATGAGTAAGTTGTTGAAAAATGAAAGAATTGAATGGTTTAATGTTGTCGATCAGGTTATGGCTTTGATATAGTTAGTATGGTGTTGGTAAGGTTGTTTTTGAATATGATAATGACATGGAATATTGATGAAGTGCTTGGCTTGTTGGTTGCCTTATAGTTTCTAATGGGAAAAGTGGGAATTTGGTGAATGGATAAGTTAATTTTTCATGAAAGTTGAGCAAAAAAATGATCTTTGTTTAATTTGATCTTCTCTTGTTAAGTTTGGGTCAGAAGTACCCTAATGGTTTGTGGATCCTGGTAGATGCTCTTGCATTAGTAAGAAAGTGGTTTCAATCTTCGCAAAACCTCAAATGGAGTTTCAAACAAAGTTTCAACCAACAACTCTCTATCTCTTCAATTTTAACCCTTCCCTTTGCCTCAAGTTTAGTAGGTTAGCAGACCCTAGTTTTAGACCTTTTTCTCACAAACTCCTCAAATGACTTCACAAAAAAATGACCTATCTAGATAGCCATTATTGAGTTACATCACATACTTCAAAATCAATAGTGACTGTCTTGGAACATGTGCATAAAAAATGACCTTCTTCAATATCCTCATTAGGCTAACTAGGCCTAATTTACAAAGGAACATACCTTTAAACATTCAACAACCCCATGAACTTGTTGGGGCAACAATTCTCATGTATCCAAACCCTCAAATCCACAATTTTTTTAAGGAGAAACTCACTCCACCATACCAAACCACAAAACCCATATTTTATGGTAGTATGAGGAGGGTTTATTGAAAGGAATGGTTCCACACCTTACCAGAACATGCCACCACCTTAGAACTTCTTAAAATCATCTACACAAACTCAAAAGACAATCACCCAACCTCTACATGCAATATTTTATCAAACCCTAGGGTGAAGCCTCATGTTTCATGCCCTTTTCCATCAATATCTACAGAGGCATCAACACAAACCCCATAAAACTTATTCCCTTTCACCAAATAAGCACCCTAACATTAAAATGGGTTTCTAAATATGTATTGGGTCTATGGAAACACAAAGAGATTGAAAAAGAGAACACAATCACCCTGTACGAAACCGTACAATTCAAGGAAACATCAAATTTATGGTAAAAATACAGAAAAATGTAAGGAAACAATGAATTTTATTGATCTTCTAAGTACATGGTACATTTATACTAGGAATGGTACATTTACGCAAGGCATGGTCCTCTTTTACACCCAAACATGTAGAATCGTTTCAAGTTATGTTCAACCGACTCGATCCCTTAAGGGTGCAAAGTGCAAAAAGGCAGCAATGTTTGACGAGGTATTACTCGGAAACCATGATGCTTACAAAATATTTGTCTGAGCCTACGAGATCGCGTTGGGCCTCTCTATAAAAAGATCTTTTGATTTTCGCTATCATAGAGTGGTTTTCCCATGGTGTTCAGTTTTCACTTGATGGAAAAAGTGTCGAATGCAAGAAGTGCAAAGTTGCAAAGTGGTGCAACTTTCGTTCTGTAACTCATGTGACCAAACAGACTGTTACAATGCATCTGAATATGTATGTTTACACTAGGCATGGTCCTCTTTCGCACCCAAACACGTGGAATCACTCTGAACTACATTCAACCAGATTGATCCCTTAAGAGTCCAAAGTGCAAAATAACTACAAATTTCAACATGTTGTTACTCGGATACCGTGATTCTTAGAAAATTCACATATAATCCTACAGAATTACGTTGGACCCCTCTACAAAAAATTCTCTTTGTTTCTACTATCTCAGAGTTGTTTTCCTGTGGTAGTGGATTTTCACTTGATGAAAAAAGTGTCAAATGCAAGCAGTGCAAAGTTGCAAAGTGGTGCAACTTTCATTTTGCAACTTGTGTGACCAAACAGACTGTTCCAACGCATCCGAATAGGTATTTTTACACTAGACATGGTCCTCTTTCACACCCAAACACAAGGAATCGCTCTGATCTACATTCAACCAGATCAATCCCTTAAGAGTCCAAAGTGCAAAATGGTTGCAAAATTCAACATGTTACTCAGATACCGTGATGCTTAGAAAATTCTCATCTAATCCTACAGGATCGTGTTGGGTCCCTTTACAAAAACCTCTCATTTTTGGCTATCTCGGAGTGGTTTTCCCATGGTGACAGATTTTCACTTGATCGAAAAAGTGTTGAATGCAAGCAATGCAAATTTGCAAAGTGGTGCAACTTGCGTTCTGCAACTTGTGTGTCCAAACAGACAGTTCCAACGCATCTGAATAGGTATGTTTATGCTAGGCATGGTCCTCTTTTGCACCAAAACATGCGAAATTGTTTTGAGCTACATTCCACCAGATTGATCCCTCAAGAGTCCAAAGTGCAAAATGGTTGCAAATTTCAGCATGTTGTTACTCAGATACTATAACACTTAGAAACTTCTTTTCTGATCCTACAGGATCGCGTTGGACCCCTCTACAAAATTTTTTCTTAGTTTTTGCTTTCTCAGAGTGGTTTACCTGTGGCAGTAGATTTTCACTTGATGGAAAAAGTGTTAAATGCAAGTAGTGCAAAGTTGCAAAGTGGTGCAAGTTTCGTTATGTAACTTGTGTGACAAAATAGACTATTCCAACACGTCTGAATAGGTATTTTTACACTAGGAATGGTCATCTTTCGCACCCAAACACGCGGAATCGCTCTCAGCTACATTCAATTGGATCGATCCCTTAAGAGTCCAAAGTGCAATATGGCTGCAAAATTCAGCATGTTTTTACTCAGATACCGTGATGCTTAGAAAATTCTCGTCTAATCCTATAGGATCGTGGTTGGCCCCTCTACAAATAACTCTCTCAGTTTTGGCTATCCTGGAGTGGTTTTCCCGTGGTTGTGAATTTTCACTTGATGGAAAGTGTCAAATTCAAGCAAGACAAAATTGCAAAGTTGTGCAACTTTTTTTCTACAAATCGTGTGACCAAACGGGCTGTTCTAATGCGTTTGAATAGGTATGTTTACGTTAGGCATGGTCCTCTTTTGCACCCAAATACGCGGAATCACTTCAAGCTACGTTCCACTAGATCGATCCCTTAAGAGTTCAAAGTGCAAAATGGTTGCAAACTTGAACATGCTATTACTCAAATACCATGATGCTTAGAAACTTCTTATCTGATCCTATAGGATCGCATTGGGCCCCTCTACAAAAAAATCTCTCAGTTTTTGCTATCTCAGAGTGGTTTCTCTGTGGTAGTGGATTTTCACTTGATGGAAAAAGTGTCAAATGCAAGTAGTGCAAATTTGCAAAGTGATGCAACTTTCATTCTGCAACTTGTGTGACCAAACAGACTGTTCCAATGCGTTCGAATAGGTATTTTTATGCCAGGAATGGTCCTTTTTTGCACCCAAACATGCAAAATCGCTCTGAGCTACGTTCAATCGGATAGATCTCTTAAGATTCCAAAGTGCAAAATTGCTGCAAGCTTTAGCATGTTGCTACTCGGATACCGTGATGCTTAAAAACTTCTCGTTTGATCCTACAGGATCATGTTGGGCCCCTCTACAAAAAAATATCTTGTCTTTTGCTATCTTAGAGTGGTTTTCCCATGGCGACGGATTTTCACTTGATGGAAACAGTGTTAAATGCAAGTAGTCCAAAGTTGCAAAGTGGTGCAACTTTCATTCTGCAACTCATGTGACCAAACAGACTATTCCAATGTGTTCGAATAGGTATTTTTACACTAGGCATAGTCCTCTTTCACACCCAAACATGCGGAATCACTCTGAGTTACGTTCAACCAGATTGATTCCTTAAGAGTCCAAAGTGCAAAATGGTTGGAAACTTCAACATGCTTTTACTTGGAGACCATGATGCTTAGAAGCTTTTCGTCTAATCCTACAGAATTGCGTTGGGCCCTTGTACAAAAACCTCTCTCAATTTTTTCTATCTTGAAGTGGTTTTCCCGTGGCATCAGATTTTCACTTGATGGAAAAAGTGTCAAATGCAAGTAGTGCAAAGTTGCAAAGTGGTGCAACTTTTATTTTGCAACTTGTGTGACCCAACAGACTATTCCAAAGCATCTGAATAGGTATTTTTAGGCTAGGCATGGTCCTCTTTCACACCCAAACACGCAGAATCGCTTCGAGCTATGTTCAACCGGATCTATCCCTTAAGGGTCCAAAGTGGGAAGGGAAACAAACTTTGAAGGGCTATTACTTAGAAACCGTGATACTTACAAACTCTTCGTCTAAGCCTACGGGATGATGTTGGGCCCCTCTACAATAACCTCTCTCGGTTTTTCTTATCTTGGAGTTGTTTTCCTGTGGTGTCCAGTTTTCATGTGATGGAAAAAGTGTCAAATGGAAGCAGTGTAAAGTTGCAAAGTGGTGCAACTTTTGTTTTGCAATTCGTGTGACTAAACAAACTCCTCCAATGTGTCCTAATAGGTAGGTTTATGCTAGGCATGGTCCTCTTTCACACTCAAATACGCGGAATTGTTTCGAGTTACGTTCAGCCGTCTTGATCCCTTATGATGGCATGCAAAACAATGGAAAAGAGAAAGATACACACGATGGTTGAGAAGTACAAGTATTCCACAAAAAAAATGTGTGATCATTGGTGCAAAGCACTTTGTTCCTCCATTTGATGAAGAAGGTCTAGTTTAGTGGCTTTAGTCATTATAATGCCAAATAAGGCCATGATAGGCCATTTTGAAATATTGTTTTTAGTTTTGAGTTAGTGTGGGGTCATTTGAGTTAATTATGTAAGTACAAATAAGAAAATAGCATTGGTAAATGCATTGGAAGAGATTACTAATGCTTCCCCTATTCAAAATTTAGAATTTAGGCCTTAAAAGCAAGGCTAAACGAGGTGAAAATAAGAAATTGCTTGAGATGAAGTTAGAATAGGCTGGAAATAGGGTGAGGTTGTGGACTTTGATGTGTTCAAATGGTCTACAAGGACAAGGGAGGTCAAAATTATGTTATGGCACGATGCCCTAATTGGGAACAATTGAATGAAAAAGAGAGGTTTGAGGGAGTAAAAGTGGGTAAAGTCAAGGGGAAGCATAATTTGGTGGTCAATTATGTTTGTGTAGGTAGAATGAAGAGTATTGCAAAAGGTTTTGAGGTTGTATGACATATGGATATGGGGTTTTCAATAAACCCTACTGAAATTTGAGAAAAGTGAGGGTTTAGAGGATAGTGGGGTTAGAGGGCCAATCACGCCCTAAAAATTGTGGATTTTGTGGATTTGCAGATTGGTAAATGCTGCCCAATGGTGTTTTTCAATTGGAAGAGTGATTGAGAGGGTGTTGCTTTGTTAAATAGACCTATTATGGGGTCTAGGACAATGTTGAGTCCAGTTCTTATTTTTATTATAAATTATAACTTTCTTTCTCTCGAGTCCATTTCATATACAAGTAATAATATTGCAAAAAGTTGACATATAAATCTTTCGACATGTTTATATGGTGACACATCAAGAACATAACAATTCATTTTGCACTATCAGGATTATGTTGTGAAAATGTTTAAAGACTAGAAGATAAATGTTTGCATGATAATGCGTCAAGAAGTTAACTACTTCATCTACTCTAAATATTATGTTTTGCAAGTGTTGTGAAGATTATGTATCCTTTGCTTAATTGAGTTGTTCCAATCAAAGGATTAAATATATTGGAATCCTTTTATGAATCATTTCATGGAATACCAATTGAAAACGTGTTTTTTTCTTTTAGGTAAAGTTGTTTAGCATCAATCAATTAATATTGAAGGCAAACCATGGACAACAATGATCAATGTTAGGGCTAACCTATTAATAAGTATACACATGAATAATTCAAGCATGTACATGTGAATAAGGGAAGTAGAAGTACTCAAAAACATGTAAGCCTTGAAGTATACACACGAATACATAGTATACACAAATTAACACAAATTATATGCATGAATACAAGCTATACACATGAAAACATGTAAGTCGCAAAGTATACATAGGAACACATGTAAGTCACAAAGTATACATGTAAGTTGTAAAGTATACACTTCAATACACAACTCATATCTATTGAACCATCAATTTAGAATGCAAATATGGACACCATCAATAAAAAATATTTGTATTAGCCAAATAGCCAATGTAGGAATACATCAATAAATGTCAATATAAGTATGAAATATAGGTACAAAATAGCCATATAGGATTACGAGAATGCCATATAGGCATACAATGTCAAATATATCCAATACAAAATATGTACAAAATTGCCATGTAGGCATACAACAAAGGGCTCTGGAATCAAAAGTCATTGCTCTCCATACTTTGGAAATAAATTCTTTCCCTTTACTTGTCAATTGGATGGCGATAGGTCTATTAGTTGTTTGTGCTATGCTCGAGGAGTGCTCCTGCTGCTCCTCCTTGTGTTTAGTTCATGGTAAAGTTTTAACTATTGCAATAAGAAGTAAAGACATTAATATATAGAAATTACATTATAAAAAAATAACTTATTTAACAAAATAATCACTTACCACCATCTCATGATCACTCTCCACGAGGGAAATATTCACACACCCATGCTGAGGTGTGCTCAAGTCCTGTATAAACCATCCAAATAGAAATTAAACTACAAATCAATAATGGTTTGATTTTTCACTAACAAACATCTATAACAATGAATGTAAATTGAAATTTACTAATTTGCCTCATACCTACCCTATCAGAGCCATCAAGGATTTTATAGCAGATGAAACACCAATCTCCATTTCCCTCGTCACATTCGGAGGTGTTTCAGCTTGCAACATCTAAAAATAAAACAAAAAATTATTCAATCACAAAAACTACAATAGCGATCCATGTCATAACTTATAATGTATGAGATAATGAACAAAATTTTGAGTAATTATTAAACTATATATTTCTGATTATCATGCTTACTATTTTCCCTATCCATATCTTGTTCGAAAGGACATTTTTTTAGGCTTTTACCCATAACAGAAATCTGGTGAACCGTTTGATCAAATGCTTTCGTAGACATGTACAATAACTGTGGTGGCATAGAGAAGGCAGTGAACTGTTTGAAAAAATGCCTCAAAGAAATGGGGTCTTGTGGTGATGGAATTCCATTACAAAAAAATGCACGTCATGGCATTCCATCACCATAAGACTACATTTCTTTCAAGCATTTTTTCAAAAAGTTAATTTCCTTCTCTATGGTATTATTGCTTACTATTATGCTTTGATAGACATTTTTCCAAGCCTCCATAGTTTGTTGGAAATCACTTATTTTAGGCTTTTAGCCATAGCAGAAAGGAAGTGAGTAGTTTGATAAAATGCTTTGGTACACATGTATGGAAAATGTGGTATCATAGAAAAGGTGGTGAGTTGTTTGAAGAAATGCCTCGACAAAATGTGGTCTCCATTCCATCACCATGAGACTACATTTCTTTGAGACATTTTTTCAAACTACTAACTGCCTTGTCTATGCTATTGCTTACTATTATGCTTTGATAGATTTTTTCCAAGCATCCATAGTTTGTCGTGCAAGTGCACCTTTGCAAGCACATGCCTCCATGACAAGAAAAAAGTAAAAAGTGAACTATTTGAAAAGATGTCGAACAGTAAAAATTGGTCTCATGGAATGCCATGACAAGCAAATGCAATTGGAAGCTATTCCTAGACTTATTACTTATGCTATGTGAAGTAATTGCATCACTGCTTATGTTGACTTTCTAAACAACTATATTGTAGTTGAAATTTTGTCATCTATCAACATTAGTTATTAGTTATGGAATGTGAAGTAATGCTTTGAGTTTGAATGATGTACAATGCAACGTAATCAACGATATGAATATAAAATACACAAATCTATTAAATACAATTCATTAGTTAAACTCTTTATTCTATTACCTGCGTGTAGGTTTGAGTAAATCCACTGGCACTAGGAGGTGTTCCCTGGAAACCTTCAATATTAGCTTGCTCAACATCCAAAATTACATATTAAAATACCATTCGTAAAACAATGCTATTAACATGTAAGAAATTTATAATTGTTTACTAGTTACATACCCCACTGATAGGTGTACTACATAAATAAGTAGGTGTAGGGCCGATGTATCCAGTTTCAACACTGTGACCTTGCAATTTTATTAAAATAATAAAACTAAATTGGTTAATCTTGCATTTCAAAATTGAAATTTAATAAATTAAATTCAATAAACATGCTAACTTTTACCTGAATATCAATGCCTTACACCTCATGCAAAATGCCAACTACCCTATCCATCCCCATAGCTACATATGGATCCTACGTAGTAGCCTCCTGAGTATCAGTGGGGTCATATGAACAAGTCGTCTCACAAGATTGACACACATGGGTTCGAAGGCCACTACACGAAGACTCCCCTAGATGGCATTGTAGAATAGGGCTAGTATGATGGATGACATTTTGGGTCAAAGTGTTGATCGCCTACAATGTTAAAGTATTAATTTGTGTATACTATGTATTCATATGTATACTTCAAGGCTTACATGTTTTTGAGTACTTGTGCTTCCCTTATTCACATGTACATGCTTGACTTATTCACGTGTATACTTATTAATTGGTTATCCTTATCATTGATCATTGTTGTCCTTCATGGTTTGTCTTGAATATTAATTGATTGATGCTAAAAAACTTTATCTAAAAACAATAAACAAATTTTCAATGAGGTATACGCTACCCCTACCATGTCAACCATTTTTGAGACTAGCTTGAACACACAATTTTAAGGTTTGAAAGTCATTTAAAATGGTGTATTGACCCACTCCACTCATTCTAGCCACTCTAACTCAAGGAATGGGTTTGCAACATCACTAAAAAGGTGTGGGAATTTTGAGTGTGTATAGGGGAGGTCAAGAGTTGAGTTGGGCATGAAGTCCTAGAGTGAAATTTGGTGTTTTCCATGTGAATTTGAGAGGTTTTGACATGCTAAAGTGAGTGTTGTGTTAGGGAAGCATTGTTTCTTGTTGAATTATTGTGTGGGCCATTTTAGACCTAATTGAGGTGGTGGCATGTTTTGATAAGGTTGGGAAGTTTGTTTTCCAATAAGCCCTAGGTTATTTGGCTTAAGAAGAGGGTTTTTGGTTTTGGCATCTTGGTGGATGAATTTATGAGAACTAATTGTGAATTATTTGGTTTGAATACATATAAATTGATTCCCACATGTGTTTGGAGGTTCTGGTCAAGTTTCAAAATAAGTTTCTTTGCTAAAGTGTCCTAATTTGAGGCCTAGTTGGTGTAGAAACCCTGATTTGAGAAAGTTGTTACAATGTAACCAATAGTGGTTTGTTGGCATGTGATTGTGTACAATGAAGGGTCCTTGAAGTGGTTCAAGTTTTGGTCTGAAAGAATCTTATTGAGAAGAAATACCTGATTGAATGAGTTGGCAATGGTACCAGGAAGAGTGTTGATTTGGTTAAAAGTGAAGAGTTTTGAGAATTCTAACTTGTGAATTGATGTTGTTGGTTGATTTTTTATGTTCAGTTGTGTTTCAATACCTCCCTTGGTTGCATCACAATTCAAATGCTTTGTCCATGCTTCCATTTTGAGCCATGATTGCAAGATAGGCTGGACCTTTCCCAATGTTGCTAACTTAGCCTTCAATAAAGAGTCTTCTAACATTGGAGAGAAGGGTTAGAATCCCTTGTAGGTAGACTAACCAAGAAAACATTTAAAATATATCACAAATAAAATTGATGAGGTAGGTTTACTGATGAGGTAAATTTAGAAATAGAGATGAAAACCAAAATAGTTTCTAAGATCTATCAATGTGGGAGTAGTATATTCCAATTTTTTAGAGAGATGTATGGAAATTTTGGTAGCATAGACAAGGAAATGAGCTGCTTGGTATAATTGTTTTAAAAAATACCTCAATGAAAGCTTCAGAGAGTGGTATGCACTTCCATAATAAAGGATTGAGAAATGATATTTTATTTTACTTCCTTAAAACGTATGTCATATATATGTGTATACAAAAAGTGGAAGCATACACAAGGTAAGTCAATTGTTAAATAACAAAAAGCCTCAAAGAGATGTGGTTTAAAAATGTAATTGGAAAGTGTATAGAATTGTGTACTTTAAAATGTGTACTGACAACCTAAGGTCATAACAACAAACAAATAATGATCAACATGGAATATGCAAAATAACAAAAATGAAAGTAAGCCATGATAGAATAAAAGAAAATGTGTAAAGACTTCACATACCTGAAAAACCAGAGTTTCAAATGGAGGAGTTCAACCCAATTATGTATCCTTAGCTTCTTCTTTCTTCAAAATCCTTAACAATTTGAATTTTTCAAAAGCTTGTTCCCCTCCAAACTTCAATTGTATATTAGTTTTCAATGGAATTCAAACTTGAATTGATATTATATATCTTTGAATGTGAAAACTCTGCTATTTCATGCAAAGGTGGTAGAAAGATTATGAAAAAGGTGGTGAAATGTGAAAAAAATGCATGCACACTTCACAACATCAAAAAGCTACTTTTTGTTGGAGCACGCACAGAACCAGGAGAATATGCAAAATGTGGGCCTTGAGATCATAGGTATATTGAGTTTTTTTACCATTTTTAGTGCGCTCGTGTTATAACACAAGCATGTTATTTCTTCATAAAACAACCATATCTCTACTTCAAAATATGCTCACGTTATGAGAAGGTTGGTTCTTTAATAGATTTATTTTCTCTTTTTCTATACCCT